>SNQJ01S0026140.1:116090-143958 GCA_010110895.2 Picea sitchensis | reverse complement strand
AGGGGGGGTTTAGGAAGGGGTGACTTGGTGGCAATACTTGTCCATTCATTCTCAAAGTGACCTTTTTAATTTTATCATCATTGCATATGGGATACATCCCTCATGTGGTCATGTCCACCTTCAAGGAGGGACATATACCAAAATTACCTGATCAAAGATCAAGTTTCCCCAGAACATTTCTGGGGTCTTATCCACCAAGGTACAAGACCAAGGATCTACCCATGCCTCGGGCATGGGTACCCTGGACCATGTCCAGGGGCCCTAGACATATATAGAGGCTTTAACTGCTTGGTCCCAGACCAAGAACCCCATTCATATATCGGGGGCCCTCTGAGGGGTGTTTACGTCTTGGTCCCATACCAAGAACCCTAGTCATCTATTGGGGGCCCTCTCAAGGGTATTTTTCCATGGCACTGATTGTTTGGTCCTAGACCAAGAACCCTAGGAGTGCACTGGGGGCCCTAGATCTTGGCTAGGTTCTTTTCCATCCTCCAGGAGAATGGCTCTTGCAGCTGCTACAAATTTAACACCTAATCCTAGGCTTGGAGGGTGAGTGACTGCAATGAATAGGAGACATTGATAATTCTTATGAACTATTGATTAGGATCATGCACACAATGGGTATGTCAAGGAAAAATGGTGAGCTAAGATAAAAATACAACCATATAGATGCAAATCCGTGAACATCACAGATAAGTATTGTGCTATATTATGAAATCTGTCCTCTTGAATTTTGCACAACAATAAGATGTTCTCACGTGAAATTGTGATTAAGATGCTTGTTGTCCAAAATTATTGAAGGCTGGTGACGAAGGCCAAGGGTCTGGAAAGGACCTAACCAGGAAACAGGATCAAGTTTATGAAGCAGTTGAATGACAAATGCATGACAGGTGTTACTGAGAAAGAACATCGAGGATGATTTTCATTTTAAGGGGGAGGGGATTGAAATACCCTTGTTTTCCCCAACTTCTAATTAATCATTAATTATGATTACCATGCTATGGAATGTGAAAAATGTAAATGTATTATTGTTTATATTTCCAATATCACTAGAGGAAAGAGTGAGGAAACTGTAGAGAGGGTTCATTATGTCAAAATGACCCAAATTTTCTTTGTTGAAATAATAAGCCTCATCCTGATCCCAAGGAAAAATCAGTTAATGAGAAAAGGACTGGTGGTTGAATAATCAACTACCCCAATGAATGGAAGCATGGAGGGTCTGGTTGAGGAGACAGAAAATTGTTAGCCCGAAGTACCACAGAGTGTAGTTTCCTTCAGGTCGAGATTGACCCGAGTTCCTTCTGACAAAAGGAAGAGGACATGTCCAGAACCTTCTTGGGGAGGAAAAAGGCATGCAAGAATACACACAAAGGCAGACAATAAGGAGATCATGACCACAGGGGGTTGTGCGACCTAGATATGCTGAGAGAAATATGAGAGCGCGTGAGGATCTCCAATTCAGAGAAGAAATGAGGGATTAAATTTTTTTGGTTACTGGAGAGAACAAAAAGAGGACTCCTCAAAGATGAGGATCGTGAGCTTAATATCGAGGAAGCATATGATAAACCTCACAGAGGCTGTGACATAGAGATAATCTCTCAGAAATCGCAGGCGTTTCCCCTAGTGATATCATGGCTTGGCACGGGGGCGGCTAGAGTGCTAAGAGTGAATGCCTCTCAGCCTACGGTTGGGTGGAGAAGCGAACACCCACAGTCATTTGGATGATTGTCACTCCTAATAGATAAGTATTCTCATACCCTGTGAAATTGAACTGTAACTATAAATTAAGGTTGAATATCCTGTGAACATTTGAGGGATGTGCATGCTTGTTTGATGATTAGACTGTTTTTCTTTATTTTTCTTGATTTGTGTTTAAGAAAGTAAGGAAATATATGGTTTGAACATGATTTGTATACATAAATGCTTGAGCCCCCTGTAGTGGCTCAAATTAAAGAAAATAAACTGTGATTTTGTTGACCATAGGCACAGTTTCATGTATGCATGTCTATACTTCCATTTGTTTTGGGTCTCCTGTAAAAAGGGTATTTTAAGCTTAGAAAAGGTAGTGCGAGGGTGCACATAGCCTATGCAAGTTTTGTAGAGGTTAAGAACTCTCCCAAGTTCTAAATTCTGAATCTGAGAAATTATTACTTCATTCGAAGTATTTTCAAGCTCAAAAGGTATAACGCTCATAAAATTCATACCAAGGATGCGGCCTATGAAAACCATGATTTAAATCCCTTGTTGAAGGGAAGTGAAGTTGCAAAGTACAAAATAAGCCACACCAACCGTTGATCTGGATGAAGGATAGATTTGGGTTGTTGGATCATACCCAAAAGGATCTAGGCCTCCGAGAGTTCAGATCTTTGGGAATCCATAGTGTTCATACCAAGGATGCGGCCTATGAAAACCATGATTTAAATCCCTTGTTGAAGGGAAGTGGAGCCGCGAAGTACAGAAGAATCCATAGCAACTGTTAATCCGGCTGCAAGGATAGATTTGGGTTGTTGGATCATACCCAAAAGGAGCTAGCCCTCCAGTAGTTCGGAACTTCGGGACTCCAGAGTGTTTTGGGTGATGGACCTCAGGAGTTAAAATCGTCGAAGGTTCAGACCTATGAAGTCGCCTGGTTAATAAATATTACTAATTACATTAAGTTGTGATTAATGTAATATAAATGGGTCTCCTTCGGAACTCCCGGGACTTCCGAGGTTGAAGAGGAGAATGAGTTGGAGAGTGTAGCCCTGGACTTGTTAATATCTCGTATGACCATGACTCAAAACCTCTCGCTATGCCCCAAAGGAACTATGCTACCCGAACGTTCGGACCCTGACTCTCCATGGAAAAAAAACAGTGTAACAACAAAATACCTTTGAATGTCGAATTCATGAAACGACGAGGACGACCGATTTGAGGATACTTCGGGATCTCTCTTTTGACCATTGGATCTAGACCGTGGTTAGTCCGGTGCTAACCACTTCGGGAGTAAAAAGGAAACTAAACAGCAAAACCCCCATATGTCGAAGTCACGAAGCGACGACGACCATCGATTTGAGGACACTTCGGGACCTCTCTTTTGACCGTTGGATCTAGACCATGGTCAATCCAGCACTGACCACTTCGGGAGTAAAAAGGAAACTAAATAGAAAAAACCCCGAACGTCGAAGTCACGAAGAGATGAAGGTAGTAGATCTAAGGATCCATGTGGATCTATCTCGACCATTGGATAGAGGATATTGGAAGGTCGATTGGAGGTAGTTCAGGACTTCGGAGCTCCGGGAAATTATGTTGGTAGTAGAAGTAGGATGTTCCCGGAGACTATCAGCCTGTAGTGACGTGGCATGATGACGTCACCTAGTGTGACGTGGACCCATATTATGTGTGCCACATGTCATTCTGATTCATGTTTTTCATAGACCTTATGTGCCAAATGGAACTTGACATGTGTCACCCGTCGATTGGGCCATGTGTCATCTCTATATTTTTTCACATGTCACCCTCGGTGCATAGTTTCTTGATCTAATGGCTAATGGGATCTTGGGAGTTCAGAAATTTGAAACTCTGAGAGGCTTAGGTGGTTAGAATGTATGCTACAATAGGGACGAAGGCCTAAGCTACGTGGTAGGAACTCGGTACTTTGGGATAGTTGGGATACCAAGACAATATGGTTAAAGTGGTTGAAGACCCTGATCCACCAGTCCCTATATTGTCGTTCAATGTGCAACCACGTGTAAGTGTGGACCCTGTGGGAGTCCGGGACTCTGGCACATTGCAGAAATAGAAAAAATAAGTAAAAAGGGCCAAAGGCCCAGACCAATCTCTCGCTTCCCCATTTTCTAATGTTTTAAGCATAAGAAATTAAATGACTGGGACCCTCTCCGGAACTCTAGCATTCGACAGAATTGGGTTTATTCAAAAATTCATGACGAGGAACTTTCGTCAAAGTCCAGAGACTTGAGCGTTAACTAATATTAATAACCCTAAGTTCCCTGGGAGATTTAGTAAGGAGTGGGATTTCGTTATGTTAATGATTAATTAACTTAGTATGTGATTAGGAGATATACAAATGTCAACTCCTTGTTTGAAGAGTCTTCATATAATATGATGATATAGAGAGTCGGGTGGCAGGGAGCCATGTGGTTGTGAGAGACTCTAGTCAATGAAGGCTTAAAGAAATTTGAAGGGCCATAACTTGCAATCCAAAATGCATATCTGGACAAATTTATAGCCGTTGGAAAACCCTCGTCGAACCGAAGACAATGGAACCCTAGTTACAAGGATTTTAGGTGATTGAGAAAACTGAAATTTTGATGCTTCATCCCTTAAAAAGGTACTTTAGGGGTCCGGTGTGTGACAGAGTGGTATCAGAGTGGGCAACAACACTTAGCCTGCTTGGACTCATTAAAGAGAAAAGTGATTATTTTTCTTTCTTAGAAATCTTTAAGGGAGAGGGCACCCTTCCCTACCCTATCTAGTAGAGCATGATTCAAACACAGGCCTGGATGGGCTGGAGAACGGTCATAACACTAGTTTACCAAGGATAAGATGAGCATATTGAGAGTATTATTGTCGTATGGAAATTATTTGCATAAGTTCCTCGAGGAGAAGGATGCAAATTAAAATTTAGTTGGGATTTTACCCAACGAGATTGAATCATGCTAGAATGTGGCAGAAGAAGCCTATCATTTATTTTGGAGAAATTATATCTAATCGTACAAAAGTGGGATTATGTCGAGGGGCGTTAATAATAAAACTTAAATGCAAATGGCATAAACTTTTTTTAAGGAGTACTTGAGTCCAGAAGGAAAATGGACTGAATAGGTGGTAGGAATTGCCTAAAAAGTGGGCTTATGAAGCCTTTGTTAATTAAAAGTGTTGGTTAAATGAAGGATTTGGAATTGGGAGAAAAATCCTCCATGTCTAGAGGCCTTATTTGAGTATGTGAGATCAACCTACTTGACCTATCATAACTAAAAAACTTCATACTGGGATAATCTCTCTTTGTAAAATAAAAGAAGTCATGAGGACTGAGAATGAACCTCATGGAAGAAGTGAAATGACATGAGCAAGTTCAAAAGATCATGGTTGTGTTAGGGAATTTTGTATCCCTATTAACTTAAGGGTGTGTCTAAGTGAGAGGAATGGGTCTGGTGACCATTTTTTGAAAAGGGAGAGCATGTGCAACTCTCTGGATCTAAAGGAAACTGAGAAACAAAGTTGTTTCTAGGTGCAGGCATTGGTTGGAATCGTTTTTCTAATCAAGCTGATAAACGGAGCTGTAGAAATATGGAGTGATTGAGTGATCAATCAGAGAAGCCTCCCTTGCTTGGTGGATAGAAAACCAATCCACCAAAATTCATGTGGGAGGAGTGGAGTGGCCTTCGTCCCTGACTGTTGTTGAACAGAAGGAAGAATTATTCGTGTAATGGTTAAGTTTGATTTACATTTACATCCTATTTTTTGTTTTAATGAGAATAGGCAAAAAAACTAGAACCTATACAAAAGTTTAAAAGGAAAGAGATGGACTTTCTACCCAAGACTAATTATGATCTAGAGATACTCTATAGTTCTATATTAAAATACTTAGTAAGTAACATACTTCGAAATTGTATTTGGGCTTTAAGAAAATAGTCCAAATGTTATTAGATATTAAAAATAATTATAAATGAGGTAAAATGGTTAATGAAATGTTAATCCTAAATGTGTTAAGGGAAGTTGTTGAGCACTTCTAGATGACTAATGGGTCAGATTGACATACAGAGGTGGATGGTATCCATATAAGGTATGACTTGATATGCTCAAGTAGTGGTGAGAGGGAATCCAGAAAAAGATTTCCTTGATAAAAGCGTATGTTAACCAAAAATGGTTTAAGGCATGAAAGAGAAGCTTGATAAGTTGTCTTGTTGCCTTGGGAATTGTTGGAGTTTCCCATATAATATTTATGGGCTATTGAATAATTTTATAATACCAAAGGAAATAATACTTTTGTGTTGGTTGTTGTCATATGGAAAGAGGTACATAGTTATGACTATGTATGTTAAACTTTCCATTCGGATATCATGCGAATGACGGCAAGCTATCAACTGAGAGGGAAGCTCAGTGTTGAGTGTCTTTATGAGACTTGTTATAAGAATGGTAGTAAGATCCTTGGGATAAGGATCTGGAAGTCTAATATGTCCATGTGTATGAATTACATGGAAAGGGGGCAAGCAATGAGCTTGCACGATGAATTTTAGTTGTGTTTATTTATGCATGAGTTCATGGATTTAATGCATCATACAGTTGTTTGATATAAGGATTGATATTAAGACTAAATAGATATGAATGAATGATGTTAAACATGCAAATGATGCACATGTTAGATGTATGAGTGAAATGTAAGGCAAGAATTTCACTTTCCAATATTGAATTAATACCATGGATGCATGGTTGACTCTATTCTGAAGAGTCATGAAAGTTTTGTTTTGAATGATAGCTTGAGGGGAATGTGCTCCATTCCCTCAGGAAATGCTAGTATAAATAGATGAAATATTAATTGAAAAAGGATGCCATGTTGTCACGATAAGAGGCAACATGATTATGCCTTTGAGGATCGCATGAGAATGATTGTGAACAATCATGAATTGAATGATTTTAAAGTAAAAATGTATGTGAGTTGTGAAATATACCTATGGTAACTACACATAGGCTTATGGTTATGCATGTGGTTAAGTACATCATGGATGTAAGTTAAAAAAACAAGAAGTATGTGTGGATAAATAAGTTGGATGCATAACAAAGATGCATGTTTATATTCCTTATGGAATATTTGGTAAATAGTTGAAGCTAAATCAAGGTTGAGGCCATCAAAGATAGCGATGGATATGCAATAAGGAAGTTGCATGTCAAAGGATTTCCTTGTGAAGGAGTTGTCTAAAGACTCTGTCGCGAGAACAAAATCACAACCTTAATGACTGTTGAGAATTAAGCAGTGAGCTACAAGCCTATTTATATAAGAATCCTCAATTACATTCTAAAACAAAATGTGTGAGTGGAAGACTAACAAATGAATGTTGACCATTCTGATAAATGAATGGTAATGTGCAGAATGCACAGGTTCATGATTCATTATGAACAAAAAGTTTGTTATTGGATCATGTTGATGTATCCAATAAGTTAGGGTGAGCCTAACCAAGGCTACTCAAGGAAAAGAGTATGGAGATCCCAATAGGGAGTAAATTGCAGAAGCAAAGAAGAAGAAAAAAAGGAGGAATATTTCTCTCACCTTAAAACTCGGAATTGCTTAATAGAGTTGTAATCCTTAAAAGAGTAGTTGTGGAAACAAGTATAGTTGGTAAAAGGGAAAATGAACAAACATGTATAAACTTGGTTAAACCCATGAATGGGTAAGGGCACTGAGGCCTTGGAGTAACTCAGCTAGACTGAAAAATCCCAGGTTGTGTAGAAGGAGTTGGAAAAAAAAGGGAAGAGCCCTTAACTCCTTTCTTGTTGTAAATTATGTTTTCTCTAGGATGAGAAATCGGTGTGATAATGAAAATAAATGTTTTGACACCATAGTAATGATGATTGTGTGATTATAAAAACAATTGAGAATTGCTTGCGTTGTATCATGAAAACATTAAGGATAATGTGATGAAGTGCATAAAGATATGCTAGGACATATCTAAAATTGGTTTATTGATTGGAATGTTATGATACATGCATTTTTATTTTGCGTGACGACTAATATAATTGGGATGTATGTAATGTGTAGAAAGAATTTGAAATTGTTGGGAAAGACAGTTACCAATGGTAGAAAACCTCAAAGTAGAGGATGAATGTGAGAAGGTTGTTGTTGAAAGATTGTTGAGGGGACTTTGGCATCCCCAAGAAGCACTACTCATGAGATAAAAATCAGAAAAAAGGGTACTAGCAGCCAGAACAGGTATAAAATGTTCATGCATGTATGGCGTAAGGTATGAAGGGATTTGGTAAGAATCTCTTCTGAAAATATTTCATTATCTTAATGATATGAAAATAATTTTTAGTGGCTATTGTATGCTATTGTTACCGAAACATGGTAAGATTCAGGAAAGAAGAATCTGAATAATTGAGAGAGGAAGTCTATTCTAGTCAAGGATGAGTTATAATCCTTGCAAGAAAATGCATGAGTAAGGAGTACCATGGGTACAATCACCAATCTAGGGATATTGGGAATAAAGGTGCTCATAGTTAGCACATTGCATGGAATGCATTGAGGAAATGCATGTTTGCATAAGAGGGAACACAATGGATTTCCCATTAAGGAAGGAGGACCTTCCAATACTCTACTTGAATTTTATAGGTGTTAAAGAAAAGATAATTTTGGGTGGCCATGAGTGTTGACACCCCGGTTACTAACGAAGGAAAAATGCTTGGGTCCATTCAAGAGAAAATTTTAGTTTCATATGCGCTGATTTGGGATCATGATCAGCCTGTAGCAGGAAGCATAGTCATGTTGTAAGAGTGAATGAGAATGATTAAACCTATGGTTAAGAGTTTGGTTGAGCTCCAACACACCATGTTAAAGTGCTTGTAATAAGTATGGAAATCTTGAACTTAATTTAAGGGTACATTGGGTATGAATGTGGCCATGAATATTGGCACATTGATTAAAGTCAACTGATATTTGACTTGCATTTAGAAAATTTGGTATGTCGAAAGGATGCATACGTAAATAATGATATTTAATTTTTCTCTGTACCCTTGAATAGATGAAAATGACTTGGACTGTTAGTATGCATGATTTTGAAAATATAATGTGCATGAAAACTAACAATTTGTTTGGCTAAGGAATGTTGAAATGGTAGGAAGAAAAGGGTCTTGGATATGGCAGTGTTGTAATCCCATAAGGAAGACCAATTTCCTATTGAGCCAAAATGCAAGAATGGTATTTCCTTTTTGAGAAAGAGGATCAATATTTCTGAAGTAGTTGAATGACAAAGTAATGACAGGTGTTACTGAGAAAGAACACCGAGGACAGTGTTCATTTTAAGGGGAGGGGATTGTAATACCCATGTTTTCTTGAGCTTGTAATTAATCAATAGTTATGATTACCATGCTATGGCATGTGAAAAATGTAAATGTATTATTTTTTAGATTGTCAATAATTGACTGTGGGGGTGAAGCCTTGAAGTACTGGCCATGATATCACTAGAGGAAAGAGTGAGGAAATTGTAGAGAAGGTTCATTATGTCAAAATGACCCAAATTCTCTTTGTTGGAATAATAAGCCTCATCCTCATCCAAAGGAAAAATCAGTTAATGAGAAAAGGACTAGTGGTTGAACAATCAACTACCCGAATGAATGGAAGCATGGAGGGTTTGGCTGAGGAGACAGAAAACTGTCAACCCGAAGTACCACAGAGTGCAGTTTCTTGCAAGCCCAGATTGACCCGAGTTCCTTCTAACAGAAGGAAGAGGACAGGTCCAGAACCTTCCTGGGGAGGAAAAAGGTGTGTAAGAATACACACAAAGGTAGACAAGAAGGAGACCATGCCCATAGGGGGGTGTGTGACTTGGATATGTTGAGAGAAAGATGAGAGTGCGTGAGGATATCCAGTTCAGAGAATAACTGAGGGATTAAATTGTTCTCGTTACAGGAGAGAACAGAAAGAAGACTCCTCAGAGATGAGGGTTGTGAGCTTGATGTCGAGGAAGCATTTGATAAACCTGTCAGAAGTTGTAACAGAGAGAGAATATCTACGAAATCGTAGGAGTTTCCCCTAGTCATATCATGGATTGGCACGGGGGTGTCCAGATTGCTAAGAATGAATGCCTCTGAGCCTACGGTTGGGTGGAGAGGCAAACACCCACAGTCATTTGGATGGATTCCACTTGAAATAGATAAGTATTCTCATACCCTGTGAATATGAATTGTAACTGTAAATTAAGGTTGAATATCTTGTGAACGTTTCAGGGATGTGCATGCTTGTTTGATGATTAGATTGTTTTTATTTATTTTGCCTGATTGTATATTTAAGCAAGTAAGGAACTATATGGTTTGAACATTATTTGTACACGTAACTGCTTGAGCCCCTTATAGTGGCTCAGATTAAAGGAAATAAACTGTCATTTTTTTTACCATAGACACAGTTTCATGTATGCATTTATATACTTCCAGTTTTTTGGGGTCTCCTAGAAAAAGGGTTTGTTAAGATCAGGAGAGGTAGTGCGAGGGTGCACAGAGCCTATGCAAGTTTTGTAGAGGTTAAGAACTATCTAAGTTCTAAATTTTAGGAGAAGCTCAAGAAGTGCGCCCACACTTCATTCGAAGTATTTGCAAGCTTAGAATGTATAACTCTCGTAGAATGCAGACCAAGGCCGTAGCCTATGAAAACCATGGTTTAAATCCCTTGTTGAAGGGAAACAAAGCCGTGAAGTACAGAAGAAACCACAACAGTCGTTGATATGATTGCAAGGATAGATTTAGGTCGTTGGATCATACCCAAAAGGAGCTAGGCCTCCGGGAGTTCAGAGCTTCGAGACTCGAGATTGTTTTGGGTGATGGACCTCACGAGTTAAAATCGTCGAAGGTTCAGACCTACGAAGTCGCCTGGTTAATAAATATTCTTAATTACATTAAGTTGTAATTTACGTAATATAAATGGGTCTCCTTCGGAACTCCAGGACTTCATAGGTCGAAGAGGAGAATGAGATGGAGATCATAGATTTAGACTTGTTAATATCATGTATGACCATGACCCGAAACCTCTCTCTATGCCCCAAAGGAATTATGCTACCCGAACTTCAGGACCCCGAYGCTCCGAGAAAACAAACAATGTAACAACAAAATACCTCTGAATGTTGAAGTCACGAAGCGACAAGGAACGTCGATTCGAGGATACTTCGGGATCTCTCTTTTGACCATTGGATATAGACCATGGTTAGTCCAGCGTTGACCACTTCATGAGTAAAAAGGAAACTAAAGAGAAAAACCCCTAAATGTTGAATTCATGAAGCAACGAGGATCGTCGATTCAAGGATACTTCGGGACCTCTCTTTTGATCATTGGATCTAGACCATGGTCAGTCTGGCATTGACCACTTCGGGAGTGAAAAGGAAACTAAACAACAAAACCCCCTGTACGTTGAAGTCTCTAAGCGACGAAGCCCGTAGATCTAAGGATCCATGTGGACCTATCTCTACCATTAGATAAAGGATATTGGAAGGTCGGTTGGAGGGAGTCTGGGACTTCGAAGCTCCAGGCAATTCTTCTGGTAGGAGAAGCAGAATGTTCCTGGAGTGAGGTGGCATGCTCACATCACCTAGGGTGACGTGGAAAAATATTATGTGTGCCACGTGTCATCCTGATTCTTGCGTTTAACAGACCTTATGTGCCAAATGTTACTTGACACTTGTCACTCGTCGATTGGGCCACGTGTCATCTCCATATTTTTCCATATGTCACCCCTGGTACATAGTTCCTTGACCTAATAGATAATGGGACCCCGGGACTTCGGGAGTTCGGAACTCCGAGAAGCTTAGGGCGTTAGAACATATGCTCCAATAGGGTCGAAGGTCGGAGCTACGTGGCAGGACCTCGGGACTTCGGGATAGTTGGGATACCGAGATGTTATGGTTAAAGTGGTCGAAGGCCCTGATCCATCAGTTCCTATCTCGTCATTCAATGCTCAACCACTTGTAAGTGTGGACCCCACGAGAGTCCAGGAATCCGGGACTCCAGGACGTTGGAGAAATAGAACAAATAAGTATAAAGGGTCGAAGGCCCAGACCAATCTCTCGCTTCCCCGTGTTATAATGTTTTAAACATAATAAATTAAATGAGTGGGACCCTCTCCGAAACTTCGRCGTTCGGAAGAATTGGGTTTATTTACAAATTCATGACGAGGAACTTTCGCCGAAGTCCGGAGACTTAGGCATTAACTAATATTAATAACCCTAAGTGCCCTTGGAGATTTAGTAAGGAGCGAGATTTTGCTATGTTAATGATTAATTAACTTAGTAGGCCTATAAGAGATAGAAAAATGTCAACTCCTAGTTGGGAGAGTCTTCGTATACTATGATGATATGGAGTGTCGGGTGACAGGGAGCCACGTGGGTGTCACGTGTCTGTGAGAGACTCTAGTCAATGAAGGCTTAAAGAACTTTGAAGGGCCATAAATTGCAATCCAGAACGCATATCTGGAAAAATGTATAGTCGTTGGAAAACCTTCGACGAATCGAAGACAATGGGACCCTAGTTACAGGGATTTGAGGTGATTGAGAAAAGTGAAATTTTGATGCCCCATCCCTTAAAAAGGTACTTTAGGTGTCAGGTGTGTGACACAAAGAGGATAGGAAAAATAATTGATCACAAAGATAGGTTGATCTGTGTCAAAGTAAGTTGTAATGACCATAAATATAGCATACTCGATAAATGTATGTTAATACTGATAAGACTAAGATCATGATTATTAAATCCAATATTATCACTTATGATACCTTCGTATATGAAAACAACAAATTGGAATAAGTGAATTCATATATCTTGGTATTGATATTCACCACAAGCTCAACTGGAATTATAGCATTGAGAAAAGGATTATTGGAGGATGGAAAGTTTATTATGGGCTTGAAAACAATTGTAAATCAACCGATCTTTGGAGTTGGAATAAGAAGAAACTCCTCTTTGAGACTCTTGTTACACCTGTTATTCTTTATGGATGTGAATTCTAGGGATGTAGTATCTCTCGAGAATCCTAGAGAAAGATAGAGAAAATAAAAAAGAAATTTATAACTTATAATCTCAAAATTAAAGGAAATACACACTATCCCATCCTCCTCATAGAAACGAGCCTCTCCCCCATTGAGAGCACAGCTATGACTAGATACCTAATGTATAAGAACAAGTTAAATAACATGGAATACAAGAGGCTTCCTAAAATTGCTTCAAATTGGAGTCGTAACCACCATCGACTCAAGCGAGGATGGCATAAAGATGGCAGGTCTTGGCTAAACTATTGGGGAAGCATGGAAGACACCATTTTGCAGAATAAAGATACTATTAAAAATATCGTCAAATCAAAATTTAAGGAGAAAATGTGGTGTGATAAAGAGTTGGAGGGAAAAAAAAAAGGCATTATAAGGATGTAATAAACCCTAATCTAGAAGACCAAAATTATCTATTTGTTTTGACAAGTGTAAATGTTGGCCCTCGACCAAGTTTTGAGGAAAATTTGGTCAAATTTGGCCCACTTTTGGACTTCGACACGTTGGTCAAAGAAGGAGCACCCATGAGGAGCTGAGATCACGGATCTCACCCATTTTTGAAGGTCACCCATTTTTGAAGGTTATGTGGACCTAGTAAATGGTCCTCTAGGGTTTTGTAATGGGTTTATGGGATGTTGGCACATGGGGTTTTCCCATGTTTAGGCCTTATCGTAAGGGTTTGTAAAAATATAAATAAAGAAGAATATATTGTAGAACTAGCTAAGTGCAAGTAGTTTTGAGTTGCTTTGTGCAAAGGAATGTATGTGCATTAAGGCTTTGTGCTCGATAGAGAGTTGGCTATGTGCAATGACCTAGTTTTAGAAGGAGGATCTAGTTCTTACTGCACAAATCTCATGTCTTCTTTGAAGCTCGACTATGTGGCTTAGTGCACAGGAGTGACTGAATGTAAGCTCTCGGCAGATAATAAAGAGGCGAAGCGGTTTGTGGACGTATCCCCACCCCGGGGTGAACCACGTATATCTGGTGTCTCATGGTTTTTTTTGTGCTATGTTATTTCTGTTATGAATCTACTTAGTGCTTTGATTATGTTGTGTAACAGATAGATCTTTTGTTGCTTAAGTGCTCTACTTGTGTTAAGGGTAAATGAAAGCTAGATTTAACTTATAATGCTAAGTGTTAAGTGCTCAGGGTATATAATCATTCATTGTTACTGCATCAATCTATCTTTGATTATGTCCTACGGTGTTAATTAAGCTAAGAAACTAATGCATGTTACTTCCTAAGTGTTAATAGACTATTCTGCAAAGTGATCTTATCACAGATCTATGTCTCAGCCTGGTTATAGACACCTGCGTCCTATAACCCCCTCCTTCTTCTACCTCGGGTGAGACTTCCCCTGCTTCGCAGGTGTTGCCGAAAGGGTCGGTAGTCGGGGTTTTGTTGGTGCGTTGTAAAGCGTTGAACCCTGGGTCTGCCCTTGTGTCAACAAATGGTTCTGTTGTCGAGACTTGAAACTGTGATTCTTGGGAACTGAAGAAAAGAAAAAGAGAATCTTTGTGCGTAGATCTATTGTTGAAGTGTGTAGTAATCTACTTGACTTGCGAAGCTTTGTGCTAAGAAAGTAAGTTGTTTTGAAGAAAAGAAGATCCTAAAGAAGCAAGTTTTGTTCTTTGGCAAGAGAAAGATAAGTGAAAAAAAAAATTGTTTTGAAAGCATGAACTTAAATATGTTTAATAGATTTTGTCCTAGTCTGAAGGCTAGGGCGCAGTTGAAAGAAAGAATTGATTTGAGTAAATTTAATGGAAATGAAGAAAGATATGTTATTCATATGCATAGAAATAGTCTTTGGACTAATAAGTGGATGCAGGAACCTAGAAAGAATTTTTGCAGATTGCAGGTCCAGCACTATGATCCTAGAGGATATGCACAGTACAGAAAAGATTGGGGAACACTTAAGAGAAAAAGAGGATTGACTTTGTGTTATAACTGCAGAAGGTTGGGACATCTTGCTAAGGAATGTCCTGAGGTAGGCCCTATTTGTCTTTGTTGTAAGATTGTTGGTCATGAGTTTGAAGATTATCCAAGGATTATTGCTAAAGTTGAAGGGATGAACATAAGACAAGAAAAATATAAAGAAAGTCAAGGGACTAGGGGCATGTTAGAAAGTCATAAAGAGAAAGGGTCAGAGGAAGTTCAGACTATGTTATTACAGTTGAAAGAAACGATGGATGTTCATAAAGATGTCAATTTACCAGAAAGCCTAAAAGAAAAACAGCACATAATTTCAAGAATAAAAGACTTCGACATAGACCCTATAGTCTTGGATGAAGAAGCACAAGTGAATATTATGATAGAAGAAACTTGGAAAATTTTGGGAAAGCCTACTATGGTACCTTCTCTAGGAAGGATAGGCTTGTTTAAGGGTAAGATGATAACTTTATGTGGAAGAGTAACTACTGTACTTATTATTGTTCATGGAACATCGACTGAAGAAGAATTTGAAGTCATTAGGTTTGTTGGGAACAACGTCCCTTTCCTGCTTTTGTTAGGTAAGACCTGGATTGAGAATAATCAGATCATAAGGAAAGCATAGGAAGAAACTACAGAAAAGAAAAAGCAATAATTAAGGGATTTCATAGCTAGGAAAATAGACCAACTAATAGAAGAATGAGAGGATAAGTCGAAGCAACAAAGAAAAGTAACAACGCGGGAGGGACAGAAAGCAAGAGAATTAGCTATCAAGGTTGAAAGGATGCAATAAGGCTTGAAGAACCTACCTATACAACAAAGAAGTATGTCCACTCAGGAAATGTTAAGAAAAGGGATATTAGCTTCAGGATTCTTGAGGGCACCTCAACAGTGCAAAGCCACTGTGCTAGGGGAAGATAAGAATAAGAATGGAAAGAGGATTCTAGAAACAATTAGAGAGACTCAGATCACAGGAAAGAAGGCAAGGAAGCTCAATAAAAAGAAGGTTAAGTTGGAAAAGCTACAAGAAGTTACAGAAACCATATGGAAGACTTCGCAGACTGGAACCTCGCAGGAGGCAGGCTCGCAGGATTTGAAACTCGCTGGAACAACAGGTCCGCGCAGAATTGGACTTCGCCCTGGTGAAGTTATATGACAGTTGGAGGTGCCCCAACCGTTAGAATGACGCTCTAGAATGGTTAGAAAATGCATTTATGGGCTTATGGGCCACTTTTTGGACGTTGAGACCATGCCATAACAGATAGATTTACATTGATGAAAGCATTTCCTGGCCGTTGGAAGATCCGTCACGATACCCCGCTTATTTAACTCGTTGGTCGTTGCGCTGGGACCACTTTTTTCTACCCGTGATTGACTGAGCTAAGCTGAGAATTGTCCAAGTGTCGAGCTATGCAGCCTGTCATTATCTGAAAGAATACCTCGCATGTCTGTTAAAAGCTAAAATGTCGGGCAAACCTAGTGAGTTGGAGAAGTCTGTCGAGGAAGTTCTTAAGAAACTAATGGCCGACAGACCGATATCTGAGGGTATCCAAGCGTCGTCGACTAGGGGACTGTAGGCTTCCCCTTCGACCAGACGTCATTTCGCCCATGTCAACCCCATAACTGAACAGTGAGGTAAGCACCGCGGTGATCTGGCTAACACGAAGCAGATCTCGTCAATCCTACCTTATTATATTCCGCCTCTAGTCGGCGTTGTTAACTGCGACAGTATCCCTCGATATTTTGAGTACTCTGTCTTCAGTGCGTACATTCCGAAAGGAATTTGCATAGTCGGGAGTCAGTTAGGACAGATCCCGTTGTTGAAGAATAGCGACTTCAACTTAGGAGACCGGAAGAACTACACCATGTTATCTCCTCACTGTTATTTAACGAAGACAACCAGAAAGAAACCTCGCCTCGTCTCGCAACCATGGATTAAGGGGTTGGAGCAGTCCACCGTGTTGAACATGATGAAGATCCCGCATTTTGGCCGCCACCAGGAGGTTAATGCTTGCGTTAAACTCCTTCTGTCGTGCTATCATGGGGGATATCTATGGCTCGACAGAAGGATTACTGTGGATACGGCGTTGATCCACCGGATAAAAGTTTTAAGTGTGAAGGGTCCTGACCCACAACAATTTTATCCAGGTAATGCCTTAGACCAATCTTTGGCGCAGCGCATCAAAGCAGTGTATGGAGAGATAGAAAAAGGAAAGCGAGGTTACAAGGTAGTCTCTATACAGGATGGTGCAATGTGCCTTGCTTGTCAACTCTTAGTTGGAAAGCTAGTAAGGAAAGCCTGCCCCACACAGGTCACCGGGTTCGTAGTGGACCTCGCAGGAAAGTGTGTGGAGGGCATGTCGATGAACTGGGTGAACTACCTTGTCAACGAATTAGAAAAGGATTGCCGCGAAGCCCAGGACTTGGGATATGAATTCCATTATAGTTGGTTGATCATTTTGATCGCATTTGTCGCTTGGAAAATGCCTAACAAAGCCACTTTCCTAGAGATCGAACCTTCGGTGCCCTTGGCCGCTCGGTTTTCCACCCTGTGGTATACCAACGACAAGACGAAGCAGTGGCAGTCTAATGTCGTGTTTCATGGATATTACGAGTAGCTGAAGGTCGCCATTGAATCATTCCTGCGTATGACACCACATACTCTGCATGAATATCGACCCATAGTGAAGTTTCGCATTGATCCCCATTTCATTTACATCACCGCGCGAAGAGATGAGCACCAGGAAGAATTGCAGTCATACTACAAGCTAATAGATGAAGATATGGCACAGATTACAAAGGAATGGCCAAAGGAATTTCTTGTACCTGTTGTCAATGAAAAATTATCCGACACTGACACCATAGAAAGCCTCATGGTTACACGAGTTGAACATGTCAGACAGACCAGTGGG
Source organism: Picea sitchensis (assembly GCA_010110895.2). Classification (NCBI taxonomy): domain Eukaryota; kingdom Viridiplantae; phylum Streptophyta; class Pinopsida; order Pinales; family Pinaceae; genus Picea; species Picea sitchensis. The sequence goes on along the minus strand of SNQJ01S0026140.1, from coordinate 126,389 downwards.
ACGAAGAAGAAGAAAAAGCAAGATGAAGTCCAAGACATAGAGAGTGACGAAGAGGACAAAACTTCTAAAGATAACGGGTCTGATTCGCCAGGAGGAGGAGAAGACAAAGTAGAATGACAGGGAGGAGGAGAGGAAGAGAAAGGAAGAGGTGAAGCCACACCCCCTGAAGAGACCCTTACTGGGACAGTAACACCGCAAAAGATGAAAGTTTCTCCGAAGAAACCTTCAACAAGAAAGAAGATGTGCGCCAATAAGCCACAGTTGGAGGCCACTCTCACCGATGACAACATCAGTCTAGTCCGAGGAGCTATGGAGGACGCCTCTAAAGACATGTTGCAAAGATATGGAGAGAAGCAGAATTTATACGGAGGGATTGAGAGAGAATTGAAGGAAGTGCAACAAGTTTTTCGCTTGATCCGCGCAGTACCTATTGTGTCGTCTACGCCTTCCTCATCACAGACTGTAGAATTGGGGAATGAACCAGCCTAGTTAAGAAGGCTTGCGGATGCAACAGAATCTCGGCTCCAGAGAGCTCAGGAAGAGAAGGAGAAGGCTACAGAAGCCTTACAAAAAGAGAAATACGAAGTCCTAGTAAAATTACAAGCAGCACAGGACAGTGTAGCTGCCCATGAAAGCGACAAAGTAGAGCTTCAAGCAAAGTTTCAGGAGGAAAAAGCCCAGCTGCAGAGGGAAAAAGATCAGTTGTTTGCAGAGCAGGTCGTGGTCAAAGAAACGGTAAGTAAAGCATGTCGCTCTATGCCAGGCTTGGCACAGGAAGAGTAAGAGTCGGTCGAAGCTCAAGTAGTGAAGCTTGCAGAGACCCTCTAGCAGCTTCAAGCTAGGATAATTGAACTGGAGGCCCAAACAATTTCGAGCACCCCGCAGGAGGTGAGTGACCAGAGGGAGCAGTCCACCAAAAACATAGTAGCAAGTATAAGAGCCCTTGCCTCGGTATGTAAACAGTTGAGTGACAGGAGCGCCCAGACATTTGAACACCTCATCGAGGATCCGGAGCTAAAGAAGCTAGAAGCGCAATTACAGGAGGCACAACAGCAAGCATTTTCGTTACAGGCACAGATGAAGTTGCTCACAGCAGTGGAAATAATGAAGAGATCATAGGAGAAGCACACAGTACAGCAGCAGACCACTGCCCTCCAAGGTAAGGTAATGGAAGTAACGCAGAAGCTACAACCTGTGCAGGATAAAGCTTGCAAGGTGTTCGAGAAGATTGATGGACAGGACTCACAACTAGATCAAGTGGTTGCAACAGTAGAACAATGCCTAGAAGGGCCTGTTACAGAGTAGACAATCCAGGAGCTTGTTGAGCAGGAGGCTCAGGCGAGGTAGCAAGTCGAGGCAGCTCGAGTTAAGCTCGAGGCTTTCGAAGCAACATTGTTCGGACCTGAGTGACTCGGGATGAGTCACAGGTGAGTGTTGGGGGCTTGTTGGCCCTCAACCAAGTTTTGAGGAAACTTTGGTCAGATTTGGCCCACTTTTGGACTTCGACACGTTGGTCAAAGAAGGAGCGCCCAGGGGGAGCTAAGATCACGGATCTCACCCATTTTTTAAGGTTATGTGGACCCAGTAAAGGGTCCTCTAGGGTTTTGTAACGGGTTTATGAGATGTCGGCCCATGGAGTTTTCCCATGTTTAGGCCTTATCGTAAGGGTTTGTAAAAGTATAAATAAAGAATAATATATTGTAGAACTAGCTAAGTGCAAGTAGTTTTGAGTTGCTTTGTGCAAAGGAATGTATGTGCATTAAGGCTGTGTGCTCGATAGAGAGTTGGCTCTATCCAGTGACCTAGTTTTAGAAGGAGGATCTAGTGTTTAGTGCACAGATCTCTTATCTTTTGCGAAGCTCGAATCTGTGGCTTAGTGCACAAGAGTGATTGAATGTAAGATCTCGGCAGATAATAAAGAGTCGAAACGGTTTGTGGACGTAGCCCCACCCTGGGGTGAACCACATATATCTGGTGTCTCATGGTTTGCTTTGTGCTATGTTATTTCTGTTATGAATCTGCTTAGTGTTTTGATTATGTTGTGTAATAGATAGATATTTTGTTGCTTAAGTGTTTTACTTGTGTTAAGGGTAAATGAATGCTAGATTTAACTTATAATGTTAAGTGTTAAGTGCTCAGGGTATATAATCATTCATTGTTATTGCGTCGATCTATCTTTGATTATGTCCTGCGATGTTAATTAAGCTAAGAAACTAATGCATGTTACTTCCTAAGTGTTAATAGACTATTCTGTGAAGTGCTCTTATCACATATCTCTATCCTAGTCTGATTACAGACACCTGCGTCATGTAACCCCCTCCTTCTTCTACCTCGGGTGAGACTTCCCCTTCTTCGCAGGTGTTGCCGAAAGGGTCGGTAGTCGGGGTTTTGTTGGTGCGTTGTTAAGCGTTGAACCCTAGGTTTGCCCCTGTGCCAACAGTAAAGAAAAAAATAAGCATTGTTAAGATAAGAACAAATTCTCACGAGCTCCATAGTGAAATTGGGCATTTGTCAATTCCTAAAACGCCATGGGATGAAAGAGTATGTCACCTTTGTGACACTAAGAAGGTTGAAGATGAAAAGCACTTTCTCTTAAATTGCCCAGCCTATACTCAGATTAGATCTTATTTTAAAAATATTTGTCACACTACCAACCTTCCTAACCTCTTAACTCAACAAAACTATGGTGATCTTGGAAAGCTTCTCTTTAAGTTTTTCGAGCACAGAAACAAAATTCTAAAAATCACAAGTAATCACTTACCCTCTTAAGGTCCAATAGAACAATTTGATCTTAGTGGACGTAAATCATCATCTCATCATATAAAATTTATATATAAAAAAATTTATGTAAAGTTTAGGATAGTTTTAATTTTTCAGTTTTAAATTTTTGTAATTTTAAATTTTTTATTTGGGTTATTATTAATTTATTTCATATATTTTATAAAATTTTGTTTTTTTTAATTATTTTAAAATTTAATTGTTTCACTTTAGTTTTTAATTTTTTTTTTGGTTTCTTTGGTTGTTATTTTTATAAATAAATAAAAAATATATGTTCTATATTTTGTTTAAATTTTTCATGTGTGTATTTTCAAAAACATTTTTTTTTTATTTTTTTTTTTTTGTTGTTTTGGTTGTTATTTTTATAAATAAATAAAAATATATATATATTATATATTTTGTTTAAATTTTTCATGTGTGTATTTTCAAAAACATATTTTTTAGTTTTTGTTTTTTTCACTGTTTTTAATTAATTATTCAATTATTTTATGATTTTGTCTATAATAATGTTCGTTTTTAACACTTAGATAAAAAAAGTGTGTTATTTGTATCATTATGTTTTGATTTAGCATATGATTTTGAGGTTTTGGTTTGTAATGTTATAATTTTAACTTAGATAAAAAAAGGAGGTGATGTCGTAAACACTACTTTTTGATTTGAGGGTTGATTTTAAGATTTTTGTTTACAATTTAACAAGAATTTAAAGCTATGGTGGAAAATTGTTATAATTTTAACCTCGAAAAAAAAAGTGTGCTATCGATAGAACCATTTTTTATTCGGGGATCGATTTTCATGTGTTTTATGCAAAAATATGAATTTTAAGAGCCAGAATTCTCATTTTGAGATCGCAGTTCTCGTTAAATTGATAACTTTATTTTCAAAAGTGATAATTCATTAGCACAATGTGTTGTCACTATCTTCTCCAATATTCAAATTTTGATACCCCAATTACACAGTTTTGATGCTCAAACCTTTAAGAAACCCAATCAAAAAAACTCCACTAATCTTGAAAATTTCAAATAATTATGCACAAGATCATTACTGGAAGATATTTTAAAAATAAACCCTCTCCAAAAGTATTCAAAAAGATATAATACCTTTGAACAAGTTTTAAATATAATTTTTTAATTTCTTTCACTTGCTCATCTTGAAAGTCTCATGTTTGATATACAACATTTTCTTGTAAGAACTTTGTGTAAGTTCTATCTATAGATGTTATAAGAAACTAAAGCCCATCCATATGGCCTTGAATATCGATTGAAGTGAACAAAGAAGAGTTATTTACCTCTGATCCTACAAAACTCAACCACTCTTAGAGCTATTCACCTATCACGTTTCCACTTTATTTATAATTTTGAGGGTTCACTATCATCATGCTTTAGCCATTTTGTGGTCACTCAGTTATCTTTGGTTGAATTTGCCGGCCATAGTCGTATGATTCGAATTATTAAACAGTCCTCACCAATCATATCCGTCTTTACAATCAAACACCAATCATATCCGTCTTTACAATCAATAACGGAACATCTTTGAAAACGATTTGTTTGAGATGATTCAAACTTATTGCATGTGCCATGACACATGAGACATCTTGTTCGCTTCTCTTGTGTAGATAATGGACGACTCAAACTTCTTTCACCATCACCATCATAAGTGGCTCGGCTCTCATTTAGAACAATGCATTAATTTCAAACATTTACAGATAGAGCTTGATTATAAAAAGTATCTTAACATCCAATACAGAAGCTTGCGCTTCTCACTCAGCGCCACATCTCAAAAAAAAGAGACAATTTCACGTAGGGAGGAATACTAGTATCCATGCCACAAATAATAGCATTGGTTTCCATTCTACCATCATTTGATATTTTTTGAGTGTGCCTTTTTGCTTGTAAAACATTTTGTATTTGATTCGAGTAGGAACATCCATATTAAGATTGCCTATATTAGCTCTAAAACTAGATGACAACCAGCTATGAAGTGGATGAAAAAGGATATTAGCACTTTAAGGTATACCAAATTAGAAATTTGTGAAAATGACATAGCATCTTGAAATGAACTGAGAGCTAAGTTTTATCTACCAAATAATAATTTCAGAAATCTTTTATGTTTGAAAGCTTTGAATCTTGTTTTCCCCTCTTTCCTCTCTGTTAGAATATGACCATGATTCTGACTTTGTATACTGGAAAGTCAAGTCGAATTCTACAATGTGTTGAGTCCAAGTTCTAACTGTCAATTGCCTTATAAAACAATTAGTATAGACAAAACACTAAATCTTAGTAAAATATTTTTGTTAAAAATTGAATGAATTATATTGAAAAGAAAAGACCATCTTAGATTCTGTTGGTTGTGTGGGTTAAAAGATGAGTCTTCTTGAATCAAGTTTTTGTACCAAGTTAAAAGACATTGGGAAACTGTCAGGCATGCATTTGATGATTATCCCACAACATTTTATATGGTTGGGTGTACTTGATTGATAGATATCTTCTGGAAGGATATTTGAACTGCAAATTGAATTGATGTTTCTTCCAAGTTCATAAATAAATTTTGGACAGTATTTATTACTAAAAGTTTGTGGAGTTTATGGGTAAAGAGAAATGAATTAATTTAAAGGGCTGTTAAATACCTTACTACTTTTTGTTATGAAGTCACGCTTTCTAGTGGTTTCGTGCAAATCTCTATTAAAATAGAACAGAGTAAGGTCTTAGTTACTTGGATGTCATGGATATCAAAGAGGGACAGACATAACAGGTTACCAAACCATGCGGAAAATAAACACCAGCTAATGGGATCTATTTAACATGGTTAAGTATCAAGTTATGATAATACCAAGTGAGGAGGCGCACCGCCAACAAAACATAGGAACAAATGGAAATTTCATTAGGTAGGTTTCCTTTTGCATTGAAAGTGCTCCATATTTCTAGCACTCTACTCTATGCTTGCAAAAGAACCTTACACTCACCATGAGACAAATAAGTAGATATTTAAGAGAATCCAGTTAGGTATAGAAAAGATCTGCAAATAGTATATAAAGATCTTCGGACATGAACATGTGATCTAATAGAAAAGTTGTTTGAATGTGTCAGCCGCAAGTTGTAACATCCATCTTTGTAAACTCTAAGGCTATTGGCAGATAGTAGTCAAAGCCAGGCTAACTACAGTTAGGATCTTACGCTTGTATACTACTCTACTCTAAAATAATTAGACTTGGGCTCAGCTCAAACTCAGTGAGGCCTCGAATTACCACTCCGCATGGACTCGGTCGAATAACAAATACATAAAATATTCAAAAAGTAATTACAAATATGTGTATATGTGTTTATGTACATCAATGTAACACAAACATTTAGAAACCAGATTTGCAATTTCATTGATTAATATTTCTTGTAATTGTGCAAATAGGGAAAATAACATTGCCATACATAAAACTATAAGTTTTGACATACATAGAATTAAAGTTCTAAGACATAATGTATAAACATTGAAGCTCTAAATGGCCTCCGCGTCCAAAAATCATCAAACTATAACCTAACCAGTACATACTACATACTATGTCATCAGTTTGCAAATCTACTGGACATGAAAAGGCCTGACAATAAAAAGCTCTCCAGCAAGCTTGAGCTGATCGCCTTTTGCAACATATCCGAGCCATTTTGCTATAAAACTGGATATCTCGATCCATCTATTTCTTGAGTGAAAGCTACGAGTGACGAGACACAAAATCCTATAATTCTGTTTGAGACTTTGGTCCTCCAAACATCAAGACTTGGAAACTGGCCACCAAAATGTGGCCCAGAGGACATTCAACATAGAAAATACTATAGTGTTGCTGAATAAACTGACTGCAAACCCATGAATAAACAGCCAAATTGCTATGTTGGAACATCATTTCCATTGCAATTTTCAAATGCATCAAACAACACTGAATGCCGACTGCAATGTTGATGAAACATATGAACCAAATGTCTGGGATGCAAAATCTTGAATCTGTTTCTTTGCATCTGCGATGCATCATGAAATGAAAAGGATATATCAAATTATAACTAACAAACAAATTTGATTTATAAATAACCATATGCTTAGATCAGCAGATAAATTTACTAAACCATTCTAATTAGTTGATGGTACTCCTAACCAAAAACTAAGTAGAAGTTTCAATCTTTTAGACATACTGTAAAAATTATTTTCAAGGGAAAATTAGCTTGCCATTGTGTTAAATGTTAGATAATCCCCAATATTACACACAGACAAAGACAAACTTATTCGTGAAGTGGAGAAACAAGAAGATTTCAATCCTAAATGAAATCCCAGAAGCAAAATGACATTAAACCTCACTGAAGAAACGTGAACAGAAGATTCAACGTACCTTTCTTGCATTTGGTAAAGCCAATGATGTTTGCCATAGTTAGTGTCAGACAAATTCCGTCCACTAAAAGATAATCAATATTAAACTTGATTATGGCCACAATTCCAAGTGCTGACCAAATAATGGCCTGCAAGTAAATTAACCGATAAGCTGAAGTTACATTTTTCAGGTTTGGACTACACATAATTTACAACATAACCTGATGTTGATATATTAGTATGATACTACAAGAAGGAAAGAAGATTCACTCGCCTGCATATTCCATAAATTAGTCACCTTTTTACTGTTACATTTATTTTCTAATTTTCCATCATTAGCATTAACTCTGAATAGAATGTAATTAGCATACCAAATGATACATTTTTATGGAACTGTAAGGACAATAACATTGATCATACTAGCAGACATCAATACAATTGCAGAAAAGTTTCTGCATAATGCTCGTCTAGGTGACATCGTAAACTTGGTCACTAGAAGTCTATTATGTGTATCCCACAATAAAGAAAAAATTATACTCCATTCATGACACGTGAGAACCAATTCAGTTTCTTGGTAAAACAGTCTAGAGTCGTGCTTATATTGCAAGCTTTAAAGTTTTAAGATATAGTGAGACCGTAAATTTTAGTAAGTTTGAATATGAAGTCTTACAAATTTCGATTTAGTAAACTAAGGGCCAATGGAGAAGTCTTAATATATGTTAGTGAACATGCTCGATAAGATACCGATATACACTTATGTCCACGGTAAAATGAACAATTATATTTTATCTGAAACCTATTTATTTGTGCAAATAAGAAGAAAAGTGAGTTCAGTTACCCACCGCAGCATAGAGGGTCCACCAGAAGAGCCAGGAATCCTTCTTATTCATTCGAGCTAAAGACTGTACATAACCCACAGAAAATTAAGGAAGATACTGAATAGAAAAAGTAACAATTTGCAAGGGCCAAGGCTATTATAAAGGATTCCATGCTTAATTCATCCCACTAAGGTGGCAAATAGATAGATAGACGTTTCCACTTTTCTGAGTAAGCCAATTATTCCTTCTTTTTCTTCATGTATGTAATTCGTTCAGCTTAAACTTAAATAAAACTAATTCATTTGCAACTAAAAAATGGCTTTGCACGCACTTACCACAAACTATATCATTTCAATAAAATATGATATAAAACTTTAACTAACATGAGATAACAAAATGGTCTATACCTCCTGATCAAGACATTCAAATCTCCAGATACTTTCCCCACGGTCATTTATCTCATTCCACCATCTTAGGCCTACCAATATCCTTCCGCTAACATTCTTAACAACCCAGAAGTCGAGAGCAACCAGCGAAATCGTGACAACAAAGTCGATCACAAAGTTCTCATTAAAGAATGACGACAAGATGTAGAACACTATTGCTGCTGCCTGAAGGGGGAAGAATGTTGTAAGTTAAAATTATAGGATGTACCAAGGATTACAGTTTGTGCAAAACTTCAACTAGAGAAACAATTTCAAAATAACTAATGTGCCCAACCTTGAAAACAACATGAAAGAAACATGTCTTCGGATTGGCGTAGTTTTCCCCCTGTGCCTGCACACAAAATTCACATTGCACAGACCCTACTGAGGAAGTTCAAAGATGCTAAAATAACGAGTTAAATGTTAGATACTTGAACTATCTAAAATGAATGTAAACGTCAAAATGATAAGTGGGTAGTCAATTTTTCAATCTTCTAGTGTCAAAATGAACATTTTCAGCTCCCAATTAGAAAATACGTCAGAAGTTTCAACCAGATAATTAATTGGAGAAAAGCATTAGAATATGTAAATGCCTCTTTTAGATGGGCACACTATTTTGGTAAAAATAAAAGGTTAAGATACGATAAGATGAACAATTTTTTATAAGAATTGTCTATTATAAGGTGATCTATTTCTGGTTGGAGGTCCATCCTTAACAAATTTTGGTACCATAAAATCCGCCTTACTAGGTGTTACCACACAATCTCACACACAAAGGTTAAAAGTCCTAACACCTAGGCGAAGACTTGTGGAACTCAAAGGTTGGCCACTGTCACCTCACCAACTCTCCTCTGCACTTAAGACTAAGGGTAATCGTAAGTCGAGGAGGGCTTCCCTATGGTTGCTAGGCTCACTTCGTGTAGTGTGGAATGGGAGTAAAGAGAGCTTAAAAACAAATGAAAGATGAAATAAAAAGGGCTTGGAGATGATAAATGAAAGGGGAATTTCAGTGCCTTGTTGCTTAGGCTATGGAGGTCATGAATGCAATCTACAGGGGTTATTCATATAATGGTTCAGGGCTATAGATAGACAAACATTCTCTATAGCAACTCCTAACTTGGTAAACAAGAGATTGCAAGGTAGATGGGAAGGGACTCACAATAGGAGCTCCACAACCAAACTAACTTAGTAGGAGAGGTTAAGCTTTACTCAATAGGGATGTTAGGGCTTTAAACCCCTTCTCTCCTGGATAAGGTGAGAACATTCACTCACAATAGGAGGTCTAGGGCTCTCATTCTTCCTCTTTGAGACAAGGTGCTCCCAAGTTTAGCTTTGACAATCTATCCTGTGATCAAAAGTCTACCGGTATGTGCAATAGAATATACATGCCACACATAAAGGATTGTACAAATATGAAATATCACAACTTATACAACAATCACCTTTCTTCCAAAGCTTGGAGCTAGCTTGCTCACAAGTTCTTCCATTAATCACTGAGTTCCAATCCAAGATACAAATGAAGAGAGCAAAACCTTATATAAATTTGAGCTCCATCTCCCTCGTACAATAAACAATGAATTGTTTCCTTAAATCCATTAGTTCTCCTAGAAATAATGATAAAATAATCTCTCTAACAAACCTTTTACTAAAAGTAGAAAGAGTTTGTTGCGATCTACAATCTCCTCTAGGAGGTTACAATAAAACAATCTAGGAAACAATTCTCAATGAAACTCATAACTAACTAACTCCAACAACTAAGTCAACAACAAATAAATAATGGAGTTAGTTGTAACAATCTCTAGAAATAGATCCAAGGGATGAAGGCGCCTCCTTGGTTTGAAGCTAGACCAAATCTAGACTTCCAAAGATAGCAAGTAGACAAGTGTGCCCTTCTAGAAGTGTGTCCACATGTAAGATAAGCATGCAAGAAGTGGAAT
>SNQJ01S0026140.1:83990-116080 GCA_010110895.2 Picea sitchensis | reverse complement strand
TCGCGGCCCAAACCAAACCATAATCAAATTCAAATGTAATTTGTATCATATACATGTTAAGCAACGCACAATGGCGCGCTGGTTGGCAGCTCCTTGTCAAGCCGTTCCCCTACCCGGAGATCGCGGGGTGGACTCCTGCTAATGACAAACTTTTAACCCAAACAACGAGTGACACGTGGCACCCACGGATTGGGCCACGTGTCCACATACCATTAGCCACCAAAAAAAGAACACGTGTCAAACTCTCATTCGACCACACCTGCCAATCAGAAGCTGCCACATCATCTTTGCCATGTCAGCGTATAGACTGTACGGCCCTGCCACGTCAGCCTGTACGGACTGTACAGTCAGCATCATTTTTTTGCCTGTTTGACTTTATGAACAGATTGCAATATCTCTCGCTCCCGACGTCTGTTTGAGACGAAACGAGTTGCGTTGGGTTCGCAACGACGAGGCCTACGCTCTCGTCCGGTTTGAAGCGATTCCGAGCACTTTGAATTTTTGAGCAAAATTTGATCCCCTGATCAGGCGACCTCATCATAATGCATGGACAAGTGTGCTATCTGGTTAATTACCCACTTGGATTGAATTTCTAAGAATTTCAGCAGACACGAGACCTTCTATTGATATGTTTGCTCAAAGGTTCAACCATATTTTGATTCCAAGTGACAGAAGGAATTCCTTTAAGGCCAATCGTCAGGTCTCTGTAGAGATTGGCCTAAAGAAAAAAATCCTCACTATATTATAGTGTGCTACAGAGGACCTCCCCAGCAAACAGAAAAAAATCTAAATTTCCCTAATGCATGTTTTGCATATCAGTCCCAAGATCATTTCATTCGGGATTGTCCCCTCAGGAAACCTCAGCCTACACCAAATTAGCTCAAGATTGTGAACTCCATTCAACAGAATGCAGAGCAGTCTCCTTCCATACAACCGTAAGTGAAGGAGCCACCTCCTTCATCAGTTGCTTCTGTACCAATGTCTTGGGTTTTGGAAGGCCCTCGTCTTCAATCAAAGGAGAAGCCTCCCAAGACAGGCTCAGGTTCAATCTAGTGTATGAATATTGATGTTGGTTGGCAAACAAAGTGTACAATAAGAGAAAGGAGTACAAAGTTAGAAACTGACTCCCCCTCCTCCTGAGATATATGAAAAGGGGAATGAGTTTAGTGTGTGTCCAAAATCTTACAAGTACAATACTAAACAACCTCCTGTACATCATAATGTTACACTTGGTGATTTTGTCATGGATAATAGGTTTGGCAACCTAATAAAGAACATTCCTCCTTAATGAAGTTGTCCTTGTTTTCTAGGAATCTGGGAGGGATATGCCTAGTCGTAAGAAACACATGGGATGCGTTTTGAAGAAAGCCAAGCTGGATGAGGTGTTCATTCAAGGGGTTAAATCTGCTGCCTTTAAATTAAGATGTCCTATAACCTATTGCTAGAATGGTCCATTTTGGGCTACAAATCAGGAGCAGGGGGGTAGGGAGGTGTAGCTACATCTATCACCCACTATCTCCAGAGGTCTGTAGTGGATCGTATGTCAAACCCAAATTAGACAGATTCAATGAGGGGCTCTCCTTTTCAGGCAAGTCACGGGCAGTAGATGTGGTTTTGAAAGTAGTTTTTTCTGATCACTGCCCTATTATCATTTCTACCTCCTTTGGACATATTCCAGACAAGCTCACCCTCTCTATGTTCAACCTCAATGTTTCTCACCTCGACTCATTGTTAAAATTTCAGATCACTGTAAACCGATTCTGCACTCAGAAATTCAGACCCTAAAACCAGAAAACTTAACACTGATAAACTCCTATCAAAACTGTGAAATCTGAAAGTTATATTCTACGAACTCATCACACTGAAAAATACAAACAGGAAGTACAAACTCTCAAACACTCATCTCTATATTAACTCGGAAAACAACAACTATAATGCAATAAGCTCAAAACCTTATCATCTGACTCTAACTTCTACTCAAAACTGAATGTCTCATACGCTCATCCTGCCATTCTTTTATAGACTAAGAATGACTAGGGTATACAAAAATAGAATGAGTACCAGCTTTATGGTGCGCCTAGGTTAGGGAGACAAAACCTAACCCAACTCGCTGCCTAGAATAGTGCCCAAGTATATAATAAGAAGGCTGCCTAGAAATCAACACCTAGTTAAAAATGGAACACCTCTAGTTCATGCACTTTGTCCAAAATTAGAAACTATGCTAACACTGGGAAAAAACACTTTCTAAATATAACAAAAGCAAGCCCTTTCTAAATTAGGACTGCACCTAAACATTGAGATAAACCGCAGTCTCTAATTCTGGAAAAGCAAATGAAATCTGGAGGCAACTTCTAATTAAAGAAAAGCTAAATCTGGAGTTCTCTAAGGTTGGTGTGTGCATGCCTTCAATATGCATGCACCCTCTACCTATACATATATGTTATGTGCCTCCCAAGGCACACTAGCATTGCACCATCATCCCAACGCCCACTCTACTATGCACAAGAACCGAGGCAAGGAAGTACAAGGCTACTATACGGATTTGACATCATTGTTGTTGCACCCTCATCCACACTATCATCATTGTTGTATGATCTACTGAAGGAAGCCATATTAAAGATGTTACAGCTGAATATGCTGCTACGGGAGAACACCTTAGAGCAATACGTAAACCTAACTTTCCCTCTTTGTGAGGAAGGTGTTCTCCACCAAACCAAATACTCTCTCCATATCTTGAACTTCCCCTCTGCTAGGGAATCTTCAAAATGTTGACCATAGATGAATTTGAAGAAATCTAACAACGGATCATTGCTCCCTTTTGTACTCTCAAATCTCTTCAGAATCTTCAAGGTGTAAATCCCTTGTACAAGGAAACCTTCATCAGTCAACCTCTAATGTCCATGTCAACTTCATGAATCAAAATCTTCTTACACGACAACGTGAATTGTTCAAAACTTCCTACAATGATAAACTCATATGCATACAAGGCCAAGACAAGTGGATCAGATCTTATCAAATAAAAAAATAAAATATGCACTAAACTTGGAAAAGCCCAACTTGAGTAAAACTCATCAACCCTGAAATACCAAACTCATGGTAGATGCATCAACCCATACAAGGCCTTCTTCAATATACAAACATGGGTATCTCACCCACATACCTCAAAACCTTCGACAAATGAAGTAAAAGCCTCAACAAAGTCAACTCCCTCTTTCTAAGAGAATATTCCAGCTACAAGCATGTCCTGATACTCTTCAATACTCCCATCAACTACATGCACGAAATCAATCATCAATTCCATGGTAGGTTTTGAAACCATCTTCACAAAGTTGTAAGGACACTCCTCCATCATGGCACATCCTGCCCCACTTACTCTACTGGATCAGAAAATAGCTTGTAAAGGCCACCGTCTCAAACTCCTCTGGCCAAAACTCGACCAGGCCAAGCACTGCATTTTCTAATGATCACTTGTTGACCATCAAACCCAACCACACATTGTAGATCTGTCATGCAAGAAATTGAAAGAAGACTCTTTGTTAAACCAAGGACATACAAGACATCATCTAGCTCAAGAACATCACCTAAAGGCATGTGGAAAGAGCCAGAACCCAATATGATAGCTAGACAAGTGGCATAACTGCCCAACTCCACATGTACGCCTTCCTCTTGTTCTTGAAGTATGGTGAACGCCTTCTTGTTGAAGGTCATGTAATAAGAAATCCATTCACATACAATATCATCTCTTATGAAAAATCAACATTGTGTCAGAGCGGGACTGGGCTTGACTCCCTCACGGGAGGGCCCAGGAAAATGAGTAGAGTAAAGTCTTGGGAGTGTTAAATTTATGGAGTTGTTGTAATCTCTATGTACAACATATTTACTTTTTACTCCTACCTAAATTATAGAAAGAACTCCATAAATTATGGTGGGCAGTAATTTCTAGTTAAAATGTTTAATTACCTAAATATGAGGAATGTACTGCATATTTACTTCTACCTATATTTATGCAAAGAATCGCATGAATTATGGAGGAACAATTTAACAAAGTCAAATACCATGTGGATGGATTATAACCAAATTAATCTTTGGGTAGTTACGAGAGGTATTCTCCAACTATTTATAAGAAAGAAAATTTAATTTAATTTTAAATTTAATTTTCAAAGAGACGTGTCTTTTTGGATCAATTTAATATTACTATAAAAAGACACAACAATAGACACACATATTTTTCTCTCACACGTGGGAAGTGATCTAAGGAAGAGACCGAAGTTTCTAAGTAGTTGAAATTTTTTGAGTGTAATTACTTAGTGATGTTTTACTAAAGTAATATCGTTGGAAGTAATTACCACTTGCAGAAAATTGTGCATGTCTAATTTAACACTAGAAAATCAACATGGTTAGTCGTATGACATCGAGTATATGATGGATGTGTGTTCGTAGAAGATGTATCATTTCAAGGGTCACTGTATATAGTTGTGCACAAGATAAATTGATCTCCTCTAGGAGATGCTTTTTGTTGTTCTTGTTTCTTGTTCCGGGCACGTCACAAGTAATAACTCTGTGAAGGAGCCATAATGACAGTCATAGGAAGAAAAATGAAGAAAGACTATCCAGACACAGAGTTGTGCACATCCATGTAATGAAGAAGAAGAGGAGGAGGTCAGCACATGCAGAGGGAGTGTTGAGATTTTATGTAATTTCAGAAGTTATTCTTAAGTGTTAATGTTTCAACATACATTCTCTCGGGATTGGTCATGGTAATTTGACCAATGGAGAATGGCCCTAGCATAGTCTTCTAAGGACATAAGACTCAAAGTACGTGGCTTTCAACATTCGGAAGGACTGAAGTTCTTCCTGTGGCACAGATGGTAACCTGATCAGGAAGAATGGTCCTTGTAGTCACAGAACACTCTGTTTAGTACGTGACAACTGTGAGACACTCAGTGTGCAGATTGAAGAACACTTTATATGGATTAAAGCAGGCACCCAGAGCATGGTATGGCAGGATTGTAAATTTTCTGACGATCTTAGGATTTATAAACAACAATGCAGATCCTAACCTTTACTTTAAGGTTGTGGATGATGGTCCGGTAATACTATTGTTGTATATGGATGACCTATTTCTAAACAAGTGTGGAAAAGCTCATCTCAGAGTGTAAGAGAAAAATTGGTTGCTGAGTTTGAGATGAAAGATCTCGGGATGATGCATTAATTTTTGGGTCCCAAGGTATGGCAGAGACAGGATGAGATATTTTTGAATCAAGGGAAGTATACAGTAGAAATCTTGAAGAGGTTCAAGATGTTGGATTACAAGGCAATGGCTACACCTATGGTATCAAATCTGAAGTTGCTGCAGGATACGACTTTAGAGACTAGGGGTGTTACTTTATACAGGCAGACAGTGGGTTCATTGATGAACTTGATGAACACAAGACCAGATATATGTTTTGTTGTGAACACCCTGAGTCAATATATGGAGCAGCCCAGGTAGGTTCATTTGGTTGCAGCAAAACATATGATGAGGTACCTTAAGGGTACATTGGATTATGGTCTCAAGTATGTGACAGACCATGAGTTCGGGTTATATGGATATTCGGATTCAGATTGGACCGACAATATTCCTAATCGGAAGAGTACTTCGACATATTGCTTCAGTCTAGGCTCCAGTATGGTTTCATAGAGCAACAGGAACCAGTTGTGTGTAGCAATCAGTACGCCTGAGGCAGAGTATGTGGCAGCATGTGCAGCAAGGCGCGAAGCAGTGTGGCTTCGAAAATTGATGACGATTGGACTGAATTTGACTTGTAGGTAAGACCTACAAGAAGAGGATGACGAGACTTTTTCTGGAGGACAAGTGATGAAGTCAACAGGTTGAAGATCCAGTTGATATTCAGTGCTCGAGAGGGAGCCAGACAGTCAGTTCCAAAGGGAGCTGGGTACTACAGTAAGGAGCAAGAGGCTCCGTCGGATGCAAGAAGCAGTCATGTGTGGCGCTCAGTACAACTGAAGCTAAGTATGCATGTGCAACAAGTTGTGAAGCAGTGTGGCTTCAGAAATTGCAGACTATTGGATTGAATTTGACTTGTAAGTAAGAACTACAAGAAGAGGATGACAAGACTTGTTCTGGAGGACAAGTGATGAAGTCAACAGATTGAAGATTCAGTTGATATTCAGTGCTCGAGAGGGAGTTGGACGGTCAGTTCCAGAGGGAGTTGGGTACTACAGTAAGGAGTAAGAGGCTCTGTCGGAGGCAGGAAGCAGTCTCGTGTGGCGCTCTGTACGGCTGAAGCTGAGTATTTGGCAGCATGTGCAGTAGCAGTGTGCCTTCGAGAACTTTTGTCTAGGTTATTTGGTCTCAGACTAGAGGCGACCTACATTTGGTGTGACAACCAAAGTTGCATGAAGTCGTTAGAGAACCCCGTGGTCTATGACAAGTCGAAGCATATCGAGATCAGATATTACTATATCAGGGATATAGTGCAGAAGGGAGCAATGAGGCTCCAATTTCGTGACTACAGAGGATAAATTTGTGGACGTGTTTACCAAGTCGTTGTCGAGGATGAAGTTTGAGTACTTCAGGGACAAGATTGGTGTGGTCCCTCTTCAGAGGGAGTGTTCTCATCCAGCATGAAAAAGGGTTGGCACTGAGACAGGTGGAACTCATCCAGCATGAAAAAGGGTTGGCACTGAGTGTTCTCATCCAACATGAACAAGGGATGGCACTGAGTGTTCTCATCTAGCATGAAAAAGGGTTGGCACTGAGACATGTGGAACTCATCTAACATGAAAAAGGGTTGGCACAGAGTGTTCTCATCCAGCATGAAAAAGGGTTGGCACTAAGACAGGTGGAACTCATCCAGCATGAAAAAGGGTTGGCACTGAGTGTTCTCATCCAGCATGAAAAAGGGTTGGCACTGAGACAGGTGGAACTCATCCAGCATGAAAAAGGGTTGGCACTGAGACAGGAGTGCACATGATCAGGTATTGATGCATCGTAGGGAGTGGATGTCCTAGGGACATGTTGTAGCTATTGAGAGCTACCCACAGACCTTGGTTGCATGGGGTGAAGTCATGTTGCACTATGGATATCCGAGGATGTATAGATTCGCATGTTCAACAGTCAATGGATGTGAGCTCGTGTGGTATCAGACTTGCAGTCTGTGTCTCATGGAAGTGACACTTGGTACAGAAGGGAGCAATGAGGCTCCAATATGTGGCTACCGATGAGAAGGTTGCGGATGTGCTGACAAAGTCGTTGTTAAGGACGAAGTTCGAGTACTTCAGGGACAAGCTTGGCGTAGTCCCTCTTCAAAGGGAGTGATGGATTTAGATGTTATCGTAGGGTAGTGGATGTCATGATGACATGTTGTAGGCATTGGAGAGCTACCCACCGACCCTAGATGCATGTTGAAGAAACGAGGTACAGATGTTATCGCAGGGTACTAGATGTCATGCATAAGATATCCAAGTTTTCTATGGGAAACTGAATAATCTCATGATGACATGTTGTCGCTATTGGAGAGCTACCCATTGGCCATGGATGCATGATGTGAAGTCACAAGGGTGCACGTGATGAGGTACAGATGCATTGCAAGGTAGTGGATGTCCTGGGGACATGTTGTAGTTATTTGAGAACTACCCACAGGCCTTGGATACATTGGTTGTGAAGTGACGAGGGTGCACATGATGAAGTACATATGCATTGCGAGGTAATGGATGTCATGGTGACATGTTGAAGCTATTTGAGAGCTACCCATAGGTAATCTTGGCATAATGTAGAATGTCTCCCTCGCTGAGAGGGAGTGTTGATGTTTGGGTAGCATCGGAAAGACATTCTAATTTCTACTAGATTGATAATTAATAATATGATTATTAATTATTAAGAAATTTATTAATTATCAATCTAGTAGAGTGTCTTTCTGGTGTTGCCCAAACATCAACACTCCTCTCAACGAGGGAGACATTCTACTAGATAGATAATTAATAATATGATTATTAATTATTAAGCAATATTATTAATGTAATAATATATTTATAATATAAAATATATTTATAATATAAAATATAAATATATATAATAAAGTATAAAGTATAAATATAAAATATATTTATATTATATGTATAATATAATATAAAGTATAAATATATTTATTACCCAAGGGACGCATCTCTTCATGGATGGTCACCATATGTTCTTTATATATAGAACACTCATCATTGTAATAAGAAATTCATTCACATACAATATCATCTCTTATGAAAAATCAACAACAACGATGTTAGTGGAAAGGCACGATACCATGGAGGAAATGTCTCAAGTGTGAATGCTAACTCATCCACTCTGTTACACAGATTCACTTCATTATACCTTATATTTTCTCGTCAGAGGTGATCCATCATATGAGCAGATATTGTGCCTTCGTCGAGGATATTTGAGCTCAAAGTCCCATGATCATATGTGCCACCGTGATGCTTCATGCTATGGTATCATGATCAGCCAAAAGTGTGACCACTTTGTACTAGTGTAATGTATTGGACCATGATTAGATAACTTATGTAAAAGCATTGTATTGTCTAGGTGGTATCTCTAGACCTTTGATGGTTAGTCAAGGTCCATCCTCTTAGTCCCCATTTCAAGATAGTCCTTACTCTTATAGCTTAGCTGACTACCCCTTAGTGGCATTAAGTTGGCACCATGTTGGTCATTTATGGCCTAGGTAGGTATGTGAGGGTCTTGGGATGGATCTACTAGGACACAAGACTTAGAGTACCCCTAGACCATTTTGTATCTATGTAAAAGTGTTGCTCGTGTTGCAAAGGTTGTCACACCTATTTAGAGCACAGTTATCTTATGCCTAAGCATGGATCCCCATCTTATGTATTTGTCACACTTTGGCCATGTACTCTTAGAGATGACTCTACACTCATTTATGATCAGACATGTTTCCCAAGGCAATTTCATAGTTCCAGAGACATTTCACACATCCCAAGGCACTAGTCACATCATTCAAGGCATTTTTGGGTTATTCTTGCATGCATAGTGTTGATTTTTCAATAAGCAAGGTTTAATCATGAAGTTCATTCCATTTTAGCATTTTACTTAAACCATAGACAATTTGTTGCAGCAACCAAGATCACAAGAAGAAACACCATGCACAAGTACACAAGAAGTATCCTGGGAAACCCTTCTCAACAAGGGAAGAAAACCTAGCCAATCCTTTGCTATATTCTTCAAGAGAAAGACCTCCACCACCATAAAGACTTAGCACACAAGAGGGTGCTCACAAACCCTAGAAACCTAGCGCCCAAGAGAGGTGCGCACTTTTCCCAAGAAGATATACTTGCTGAAATTTCCAAACTCACACACAAGATATGATTCCTCAATGGGGAATTTACCCTTACTTATATTAGACTTGACCTGTCAACAGAAGTGTCTATTGGCACAACAGGGCCGACCTCTCTATCTCATAATATAATTAATATTAACCAAATTAATTATCTTTTACATTAATTATCAATTACATTAAGGTGGGGCCGACATGTACCCTTTACATTACAATTAGGGTTACAGGCAGGTCTGACTCTTGAACAATATAGCAAGGGATCTCATACACCCACTAGTGCTCAGCCACTAGGGGCACATCCATAGGGATGTCCATATCTCTGGCTCACTGCATTACACAGAAGAACCACTCTCGCTAGTGCTCAGCCACTAGGATCACGTTCACCTGTGCTCGTCCACAGGCACGTCCACTCAACAGATCTTTCTTTCCCACTGCATTACACAAGAGAGTCATCTGGAGTTCATCATCAACTCTCTGCTAAGAGGAGGCTAATACATCATCTTCATCTTTGTCTCATGACGATGCACCCAGCTCTTTCTGAATTCACACGTTCACCTTGTGCTCAGCCACAAGCACGTCCAACTCTGCAGATCTCCTTTCCCATTGTGTTACACAGGAGAATCATCTGGAGTTCTTCTCAACTCTCTGTAAGGAGGAATCCATCTCTACGTTCCAGCTCTGTCTCAGATAAGAACCACACACCCCTCTTAGGGGCTCTCTCTCAGGTTTGTGTCCTGGAGAATGTCTCACATTTCACATGCAAGTTAATTAAAAGGAACTTTCAATCTTTTATGCATGTTTAGTTCTGAGTTCTTGGTTTATCATCAGCAATAGGTCTTGCAATCTTTCAAATTCCAAGTATCTTGCAATTTCTCTTTTCAGTTACAAAGCAAGGTACAAAGTTTATCTCTTTCAAGCATTGCAAAGATCTTTCAATTTCCAAGTATCTTTTGCAAGTTCTCTTTACAAAGCAGGTTACAAAGCATGTTGCAAAGTTTATTTCTTTCAAATCAATAAACCTTGTTTGTAGTCTAATTAGGGAAATCCTACAAGAAATCTTCGCTTTAGTGGAAACATAAGAGGATTTGTGAGGTTATCTGGCGGGAACTTTGAGATCTAGGTTCTCCCTGTCGGATCCCCCCACACTTTCTTGAGCTTGTGTGTCAAATCAGAGGGTTTCCCTGTTGGATTTGCGACATTGCTCAAGCTCCACTTTAGGGACCTTTTCTAAGGACCAAATCTAGTTTAGACGAACATTTACTTTCTATTGCAAATAAAATTCTCTCATTAACTTACTTTAATTTATCTTAATAAAACACTCGATCAACAATTGCCCACAACTCCCTTTAACGCACTGGTATAACTGGTTTATCTTTATGTGAGCAATCTTTTACATTCATGCAATTGTCTAACTTATATGCTTATATCTTGCAGATCTTGTATCCTTTGATATATGCATGCTTATGGACAAGTACTTTATGTTATTATCTCAAATGATGATGAATGTTAAGTGTTGAATGCATTGGTTTTATTAAGCAATAAACTCCTAAAAGTAGTTCTCTTTTTGCTTTCTTAGTTTAAAAGAGCCTTAGATTATTTTTATAGGGACTACCCCCCTTGGCTTCGCTAGGAGTTGGCCTAGACGGAGGAGTTGAGGATCAGGTGACTGCACCTTGACTCGAAACTTGCCCCCAAGGACACACCAAGTGGATTGAAGGTTTCTTCCACGTTACCCTAGGTGTGTATAAGGCAGCAATAGGAACTATTCCTCTACCTGGGTACTGGCACACCTAATAGGGTCTTTTGATGGTTCCCCCATACCTAAACTTGCCAAATTGCATAAAGTCTTGAGCTAATGTGAAGTTTGAAGCGGATATCTAATGTGAATTGCTCATGTGGCTTTTGTATTAAGTGATGGCTTACTTTGTCTGATTCTAAGGATTCTTGTACCTTATGATTATTGGTCTTGCTTGATTCTATGGCTTTGACTGACTTGGGTGCACTTAACATGGTCCTCTAGAGGACGGCCTTATGATTTCACCCAGGACATTGTGCATTATATACAGGAAATGGCATGTGTGATGCAGAGCGTTAGGTCATATCATGACTTGACACATTCAAACACATCCTCTCATACCTCCTAGACCTTGAACGAAGGACAAATGAGCTTTCATTTTGTAGATATGGTCATATTGGTTGACAAATGGGCAAGAAGCCCACATCTTGGACAGTTCACCCCGAATCTTGTTAAGCATTGGGTGGAGGACATTGCACTTTGGACATGATTGGACACCATTCAGAGAGGTGATGCTACTTCATTCCACCTTGGACGCTGACCTTTTCACCTTGGACGTTGAGCATATGAATGATGACATCATGCGCTATGATACTTTCATGATGATTGGGGCTTGCTTGCCATTGGGGCACCACTTTGATGAAGAGTTGGGGTCTTCTGACAATGAGACATGACCTTTGATGAGGAGATGTCACCTTTCACCATGCTTCGCACCATTTGATGCCCTTGCACCCTTCTAGAGCATGATGTCATCCTTGTTGTGGATTCCTACACCCACACGTGTGATCTTAGGGGAGACGTTTTGGTGTATTAGCATGTATTATTATTTTTTGAAGTTATTTGAGGGGTTGGCCTTGACTTATCTCACTTGTATCATGGATCATTTGTATTTTTGGGGGCTTTGAGGGGTCATAGCGCTAGGTTTGCCTCATATAGAGAGGCTAGCGCTACCTCGTGGCAAAATCATAACTCACCACTTGTGAGAAACACTTATATTTGCTCTCTTCTCTTATTTTCAACTATAGAGTTCTTATGCGCACTTGTGGATGGATGATCTTGTGGATGTTTCTCTCGCTTCGATGGATGATCTATGAACTAGGGTTTTCTCATGAAGAGCGACTTGGATTAGTAAGTGTTCTTCTTCAAGTTTAAGTGTTTATTGATGGTATATTATGGTGGATGCTCTATTAGATGGTCAATTGTTGCATGTTACCCTATATGCTAGGTTCATTTTGTTAGAAACTCTAAGGAGGGATTAAGATTGTTTATCCTCCTCCCTTTTCTCATTCATCTTAATTTGTTGAAGCATTTAAGACCTAGTCTAGGGGTTAAGATTGTTTATCCCCCTAGGGTTTTTCTTAGCTAGTTCAAGACCTAGGGTTTATGAGGGGATAAACCTTAGAGTTTGACCTAGTTAATTTAGTTTTTAAAGCTAGACGTCCTAGACGAAGGAGATAGCACCAGGGTATATGAGGGTATAAACCCTAGGGTTAGTCTTTGTGAAGTTTAATCCTAGGCCTATGAGGGTATAGTCCTAGGGTTTTAAACTTCCAAGTCTTCTTGGCTATCTAACTTCCATTTATGTGTTGCATTGACTCCATTTACCCAAGAATTGAAAACGGCACTAGTCTTTCCATCGTAAGTGAGATAAAACCTTAAACTTCACCTTCTCTCTCAAAGCGACTTGTTAGTTTAGATACCTTATTGCATTTTCATGCTCATTTCAACTCAACGTTTTGCATTCTAAGCCATTCAATTGCTGTTGTTATAGATGTTGTTACAGCCATTAGGGCTTGAGCATATTGCTGATAATTGACTTAGTTTCATGCTCTTTCTTTCATGTAATGATTGGTTATCAATTCACACATCTCCTACTTGATAATTGGCATCTCCTTCATACCTACTTTGTTGATTTTGGGGCTGCCAAGTTGATGCTGTTATAAACTAGATATTGCCGAAGTTTACTACTTATTACTACAAGTTTATTACAGCATCCATTTCTCTTGGACAGCTACTATTATGGGGCTTATTATTCTTTCCTTAGACTTGGTATTTATCATTAAATGCATTGGAACACTTCTCACGCACACACCCTATCAATTACCTTGTATAACTCATCCCAAATTTGTCTTTTGCTTAGACCTAGCCTATCTCATCAAGTGACCAATATAGAGGGCCATAGACTTTCCTTAGCTTGTTATAGGATCCCTTGAATTCACAAGGGGATCGTTCCTTGTGTTGGATCATCATCCTTCACTAAAAGAGGGATGTATTTGCTTAGGTGACAGTGGCAACTACTTCCATATGCTGCACTAGTCTAACATCTTGTGAATGCTTTGCACAAGTGCTAGATTTTATGATGACGGGAGAGATCAAGGATTTGCATTGCATATAGACATAGTAAGTAAAGCACCTAGGTTAATTGTGTCAAACCCTAACCCTAATCCTGTCTAGAATAGAGTGCCCGAGCTGCATGAGTAAATTTCCTAGAACAGAACACCCACTAAGATATAATGCATGCATGAAAGCAAGTACCTCACTCTTAGGGATTTGCACCTTGTTCTAGATCTAGAAAAGCCTCTAACTCATGTGCTTTCCTAATTAAGAAATGATACTTAACTAAAGATAGAAAAAGCAACTTTCTAATTTTGGATATAACTAAAACTGGAAACTGTCTAAGGTTGGCGCATGCATGCACCCTCTACCATTTTATACTTATGTTGCATGTCCTCCAAGATATCCTTTATGTTGCATCTTCACTCCATTGTCCTCTCGAATAGACATAGGAATCAAGGCAAGGAATCTGCGTTGTGTATGTTGCACTAAGTCTGTTGCTGCAGAATTGGCTCATCACGCTACACCATACATGAGACTCTCTCATAATCCAAGTGCATCCTCTTCTTAAGACAAGCAATCTCTACTCACAATGGTGCGCCATCTCTCCAGCCAACCAATAGTTGCCCAACATGCTACAGCAAAATGGAGAACAACTCAGAGCAACCAAGTAAACTAACACACCCTCTTTGCGAGGAAGGTATTCTCCACAACACCAAGATACTCTCTCAACATCGTGAATTTCCCCTCTCTCAAATGAACATTCACCACTTATGAATCTAAAGGAAAATACCCTTAGATTATTGCTCCCTTCTATACTGTAAAATCTCTTCATAATAAGGAAAACTTCAACAACAAACCGTGAACCTCCAACATCCTTCATGCCAACTTCACGAGCCAAAGTCTTCTCACACCACATTGTGAGTTGTTCAGGACTCCTGTGATAATAAACTCAATAGTGTACAGGACCAAGATAAGTGGATGAGGATCAAATCTAAAAAGAAACCAAAGATAAATCAACACAAATCTTGTCAAAGGCCAACATGAGAAATAACTCATCAACCCTGAAATACCAAGCTCATGGTGCATTCATCAGCCCATATGAGGCCTTCTTCAATCTACGATCATGGATATCTTGTCTATATACCTTAAAACCTTCAACAATTGAAGCAAAAACCTCAATAAGGTCAACTCCCTCTTCTGAGAGAATCCTCTAACAACAAACATGTCCTAGTACCCTTCAATACTTAAATGAACTATATGCACAGAATCAATCACTAATTCCACACAGACTTGCTCTGTATGTGCCTCCTCAAACCTAGAAGGATACTCCTCCATCATGGCATCCCACCACACCTACTCTGCATGTGCCTCCACAAAGCTGGAAAAATACTCCTCCATTATGCCACCTCATCATACTTACTCTAAAACCTCTTCAAAGTTGGAAGGATACTCCTCCATCATGGCATCTCGCCATGCCTGCTCTGCAGCCTCCTCATAAAGGATGCCCCTCCATCATGGCATCCCGCCACACCTGCTTTGCATGTACATAAATCTTCGAAACCAGCACAAATCGGTCAAAAACCAATCAGCAACCTATCACAAGTTTAGTGTAACTATCTCAATCAAGAATCCACTCCAATCACTGGAGCATGCAACCTCTCACAAGTCCTAAACCTATCACATGTTCAGTGAACAAAACACCAATCACTGAAGCTTCCCCAAGCATCAGACCTGTCGACCTCTCATAAGTCCTAGTGCATATCACAGGCATGGATTTGCTCCAAGCACAAGAGCTTTCTTGGGCATCTCGCCCACTGATCCCTCACTAAGCCTTATGCCTAGCTCAGACACAGATCACTCCGATGTCTAGAAATGTTCGGGCATCATACCAAAAGCAATAGCCTTCTCCATACATTGGTTGGAAAACTTTAGCTATACCAACTCTGATACCATGTTAAAATTTTCAACTCTGATACCATGTTAAAATTTTCAATTTCAATTCATGGTAAGAAGACTTCAACTCTTAAAAAAAAAACCTAGATACTAAAAACTAATATCCTACAGGTCCACGAGTAAAGGAACACCAAATCTACAAACACGTCAAACTGAAAATTATGATAAGCAGCACAAATCTGCATCACACAAATATGCAGCACTCAATCACACTATGTCTATTAACTCCAAAACAAAAAACTACATAACAACTCACATGCCAAAATCTCTAAGACATATTCTCAATGGTTTGCACTATCTCTCCTTTATAGAATCGGAAAGATCTAGCGTTTACAATGCATATAGACATACTAAGTAAAGCACCTAAGTCAACTATGTCTAACCCTAATCCTATCTAAAATAAAGCACCCCACTTGCACGAGTATATTTCCTAGAATAGAACGCCCACTGGGAAATAATGCATGCATGAAAGCAAACACCTCACTCCTGGGAATCTATGCCATGTTCTAAATCTGGAAAAGGCTCTCACTAATGCGCTTTCCTAATCAAGAACTAATAGTACTTAACAAAAGATAGAAAAAAACAACTTTTTAAATCTGGAAATAACTGGAAACTAGAAGATAGAGAATGCATGCATGTCGGAGGCATGCTTGCACCCTCTACCACTATCTACTTATGTTGCACATCCTCCAAGGCTCTCACAAATGCGCTTTCTTATTCAAGAACTAATAGTACTTAACAAAAGATAGAAAAGCAACTTTTTAAATCTGGAAATAATTAAAACTTTAGACTGTTAAAACTGGAAACTAGGAGATAGAGAGTGCATGCATGTCGGAGGTATGCTTGCACCCTCTACCACTATCTACTTATGTTGCAAACCCTCCAAGACACTCTTTGTTGCGCCTTCATTCCACTGTCCTCTTTGCTGCACACGGAGGCATGCATGCGCCCTCTACCACTATCCACTTACGTTGCACGCCCTCCAAGACACTCCTTTTGTTGTGCCTTCCCTCCACTGTCCACTTTGCTACGCATATGAAACAAGGCAAGGAATCTGGGTGGCGTGTATGTTGCACCAAGTCTGAGATTACAAAATTTATTCACACCATGCATGAAACTCACTCTCACTCCAAGTGTGTCCTCTTCTTGAGCCCAGCAATCTTTGCTCACAATGGTGTGCTATCTCTCCAACCAAACAATCGCTACTCAACATGCTACAATGGAATGGAAAACAACTCAGAGTAACCATATAAACTAATATTTGCAGATGATTCTCTTATCTCAGTCCAGGTTGACCAAGGTTCGGCTGACTCGACGAATGAATGTTTAGATGCGTTTTGTATTGCATCAAATGCAGTGAGCGATAGGAAAATAGAATTTTAGCTTATTGATTTAGTTGACCCCCCAAGGAAGATCCCCTCAGGTTGGAACTTTATCTAACTTGGGGCAATTGTTCACTATCTAGGGATTCCTTTCAATACAGAGCTTTCTGCGATGGCCATGTGGGAATGGTGTCTTTAGAAGTTATAGGTTAAGCTAGAATATTGGCAGTATAAGCATCTCCCTTTAACAGGAAAGCTCACAGTCATCTTCAAAATTTTACTAGCCTCGCACTTCTATCATGTTTCTTGTTTGTTGCCTAGTCGAGCTCAAGTTAGAAAACTAGGAAAAATTTTGAGGACAATTTTGTGGGCCAGGTATGGTGGTGAGCGAGGGTTGCATTTGGTCCCATGGGTATGCATATTCTTGAGGAGAACGGAAGCTTGGGAACGATTGATGTGCCATCACAATGAAAAATCGTAGCAACGAAGTGGTGAAGTGTTTGGAGGGTTTGACTCCTTAGCAAGTGTCGCTGAGGCACAGGATTTTGTAGGCACAACGTATTCACAAGACTTGAGGTTACTTTAACTTATGCAATATTATTTCCTCTATTCACTTGTCTTAAGTCCGAGGGCTTTTAATTTTTAAGAGCATGTGGACCGCACGGGAACTTATGCAATATTATTTCCTCTATTCACTTGTCTTAAGTCCGAGGGCTTTTAATTTTTAAGAGCATGTGGACCGCACAGGATTTTGTAGGGACAACATATTCACAAGACTTGAGGTTACTTAAACTTATGCAATATTATTTCCTCTACTCACTTGTCTTAAGTCCGAGGGCTTTTAATTTTTAAGAGCATGTGGACCGCACAGAAGTTTGTAGCTAGGTATGTGGACTATAATTACTCACGGAGTAGGTGTGATTGGGATCTAGCTTTGCGCCCAATTTGGAGTTGAAAGAATCAAGGTCTATGTATTGTGGAAATCCCTTGATATCAAGCTCATATTACGCAAGAAGGGTATCTTTCATTGGAAGGTCTGTGTATTGTGGAAATCCTGAAATCCCTTGATATCAAGCTCACATATTGGGCAAGAAGGGGTATCTTTCTTTGGAAGGACCCATGGGATTTTAATGCCTTTTCAGGGTTGGATGGAAGGTATGGGATTTTAATGCCTTTTCATGGTTGGATGGAGTATTAGCTCATCAAACGACTCTTCTTACTTTGGACAAATTGGCTATTTAAAAATGCAAAAGTTAACCCCATTAAAGGATTTGTTTAAGATGAACATGCAAAAGCAAAGCCCAATTTGAAGAGATTGGAGTTTGGCCTTTGGTAAGCCGTTCTAGAATTATGATACAAATAAACTATATTCCTTGTTGCATCCAAAGCATCTATTGGCTCTAGCTTTGAATGCTAGGTGGGCCTCTTCAATACTGGAGAGAACATGATACAAAAACTCCATAGTGTATGGTCAATACTGGAGAGAAGATGATAAAAAACTCCATAGTGTATGGTCTTTTTGCTTATCTTATAAATTATGAGTTTTTTCTTGGTTGGTCATTTATCAGGGACTACCAACAAAATCTTGTCGATGGAAAATTAGATTTACGGATGACCAAGGTCTGATTTATCGTAAGAGTTAAAATGAGATATTGCATTGGAGGGTTGCACTATGCTCTCGGTTTTTATGCACTATGCTCTCGGTTTTTATGGATCTTTGGACTAGTCCCAGAGTTGTTCCTCTATTCTTTATTTGGGAACTAAGGTGTAAGTGTATTTTTAACAATGAGGTTAGCTTTATTTCTGCATTCCATAGAATTTTGCTGGAAGAAATAGGTATCCAACTCTAGTTAATACATGTCTTCTGATTTGAGATACCAAGAATGTAGATGCTTTTGCTAATTCAGATTTGATTTCAGTTGTAATAGCGCTGAGGAAGAGGTTTTGAATTTTTTCTGCTCCTTCTACATACTCTTCTTTGTAAATATTTTATATTTAATATAAAATTTATTTTCTCAAAAATAATAAATAAATAAATATATTTATATATATATATAATTAGACAAAACTTCTAAACCTCAAAGTTTTGCTGGTCAAAATGATAGGATCCAACTCCACACCACCAATTCAAAGTGTATAAGCATATTTTGGGAATAAAAATCCCATTAGGATGAATTTGCTAGATTTACACACCGACAAGTTCTAAATTTTACTTAAAATCATGAATTACTTCACCAAGAACAAAGTGTAAGGAAAAACATCAGTGACACCACAGTGATCACTATAATCATAGGTTTTATGGTGTGTATTACACTTCTCATAATCTAACAATGCTGCACCAAGTTTCCCATGTAAGTTTAACCAAGTTTCCCATGTAAGTTTATGATGGGCATTTTTAGAAATATATAAATGGAAAATGTAAGTTTTTTAGAAAAAATTTAAAGATATATATAAGTATATAATTTTATTTAAGGTCATAATCTAGTCAGACACCAAATTGATATAGGAGATCTGTTGTTTGTGGTATAAGAGATCTCCATGAAACACATGCTTATAACCATTAAGCCCAAGATTAGCTCAATCGATTGAACCATCCTAAAAAAAGAAGCCAAAAAAAAACCCATAAATCAAAAATTCAAATCCAATTCTTTGGGGTTAAAAACCCATAAATCAAAAATTCAAATCCAATTCTTTGGGGTTACCGACGACTATTATGGCTTTTATGACTGGTAGTGGAGCCGCCCTTCATCTAGGCATAGACATAGAGGAAGGTTTTAATTGGAAAAAAAATAACTCTCACATTAGCTGGATAACTACTCGTAGAAAACTTAACATATATCATATCCAAAACCCTAATATCGTTAAAACAACCCTAATATATGCTAGCATTCCCAAAACCGTTACAATGATTGAAAAAATCGATACGTTTAACACTTCCGTTACATGCTTCCCGGTCTAATAAATTCATCTTGTTTTCCCATTGCAACGAAAATCTAGAGATTGCAGAGCTCGAGTTTTAAAACTAGATAGTGTTACCATTTTTGGAGAAACAAAGACTGTTCTCAGTGGATGAACATCTATTATTGCTTCAAGCCATTGGCGCTACCCCATGCAATAAGAGTTCAATTTTGGCTTCTCCAGTCGATTTTGCAGTTGCCGTTGCCGTTGCCGTTGCCGTCGCGTAATGGTCTACGACTACAAAGATAAGGATAGTGTTCCCTCGTATTTTTGCCCGATGTGGTCATGTGCGCTGAGGTTCAATCCTGATCACATGGTGCTTCAAATGCGCCTTTAATCATATGTGTACACATAATCACAAGCCCCGTGGTTGGTTCAACACATGTTGCACGTGGGCTAAGTGTAACACCTCCCGTAAAATTTCCTTTTTTCCGATGTTTTTTGAAATTCATTTTTGGTTGGAATTTCAATAGTGTGATGGTCAAAACTAAAATCTCACTTCAAATGTGATTTCTAAGGTTTTTTAGACCGGAGTCTTTGAATTGACCCATAATACTATACCTGTTGGAAATACTATGTTTTTTTACTAAATTTGTATTTTTGAGAAATTAATGGAGTTTTTAAGCCATTGGGTTGCCTGCTAAACATTAAAGGTGATGTCTCGTGATAGAAGGATTTCCAATCACATTCCATAATCCTTCATGAGTGCATTAATGTTCAAGGCGTGCATTGCTAAGGTGGAATAAGATTAATGGAATGTTCATATTTTGACAAAGGATTGGATCTTGAAGCTTATGGCATCTTTTATAGTCAATGATAATGGAAAGGGATGCATAATTATTGGAATGGCTAATGTTACAGGGTTGGAAATTGAATATTTCAGTTATAAATATGTATAACTATGACTATGTTATTATAGTGTGTTTTTCATTTTGTTTTTAGATTTTGTCTTCATATATATATATTTGGTAATACATAAATTTAATAGTTTTGTCTTCTTTTACTTTTTATTTTTCTCTTACAATCTAAAATTATTCATACTTATCAATTAAAATAGAGAAAACATTATAATGGTTTCCTAATTGAATGGAAATGGATGCATTCACTAAAATCAACCATGCTTATTCAATCATAATAGAAATCAATCAACACCAAATCATGTACAATTCGTTTGAAAT
This sequence comes from Picea sitchensis, assembly GCA_010110895.2. Classification (NCBI taxonomy): domain Eukaryota; kingdom Viridiplantae; phylum Streptophyta; class Pinopsida; order Pinales; family Pinaceae; genus Picea; species Picea sitchensis. The sequence goes on along the minus strand of SNQJ01S0026140.1, from coordinate 95,193 downwards.
AAGACAAAGATAAACAAAGTTCTATATCTATGGAATTTAACATTTATTAGAGTTCCATGTAATCTCAAGTAATGGATAACTAAAAGGTAGAATTTTTTATAAGTTTCAAAAAGAAATGTTAAAACTATTTTTTTATTAAAGTTAAAAATGTAATAACAAAACCATGTATTTGTTTTCACTATGAAATGTTTTTCCAAAATCAATGTCACCAAATTCAACATGAACACAAACCAGAGACTTAATGGGTAAGTATATGCTTAAGGAAACTATGCTTCATGAGTTAACACAAGAAAATGTTTTACAACTAGAATGAAGAGGTAAGTATAAGAAAGTATATAAACAATAATTGATAATACACTATTAATATATAAAGACACAAATAAGTCAATATAACAATTAAAATATTCATAGAGTTTTAAAACATAGAATTCACCATGGCTATTACACACACAAAAAAACATATTAATTAGAGGTAGAATGTTTATAACTCCAAATGGGTTACATGTGTTCTCATCCCTAAATGATAACAACAATGGACAAGATCCCATTAATATGAAACCCATGAAAAGTGTACTTGCACGTGAGGCTATACACTATTGTACAAACAACTAAATCTAAATGTTGGTTCCACTTGCAATTTACCAAGAGGTTGAGTTTGATGGCTTGACCCTAAAGTTGGTTGATATTTATCAAGAAATTTTGGCCAATTATTCAAAACAACCTCCGTGAGATTGGCATAGCCTTCTATGGTGAATCTAGTGAATTCTTCTTCTTCTCAATCCTAGGAGGTACATAATGCATTGCAATAAGTTCAAAAGCAACCACAAAACTTCCATCTAAACATAGAATTTCCACATAATATTCACCATGTATCATGTTTTAAGACCTTGTGTGATTAAAAATATTGTGGGAGATAGGATGAATATTGTGACAACGTACTCGATGTGGCAAGACTCCAAGATATGAGAATAACTTATTGTGTGTTACATATTTTATAAAGGCATTTTATCTAGCAATCACAACTTCATCATCACCTTTCTTGCAAGAAGTTGAAAAGTTGTGCGGTTTACATCATTCATAGCAACAAGAAGATAAAAAAAATGAATCTCCCTTATAAGTGTTGATGCCCCACCTTCTAATATATCTCAAAGCAAAGAAAACATCAACAATGCATACAACAAAAGGAATACAACATTACATGTTATAAAGAAAAAATAATTGATATGAAATGAAAAAAGAAAATTTATATTAAAAGATACACACTTATACTCACCATCAATGATTTCAATTGATATCAATAAACTTTATTTTGTGTAAAAACTTTATGTGGATGCATATTCACACATTAAGGAATATGACAGCCTATACCAACAACATCTACACGACTTTCAAATATTCTTACACAACATGATGTTCACCAATGGAAACCTCTAATAAGCAATCCACTTTAGTAGGCTATAGAATTCTCAATGAATCATATTCAAACATACTAGGCGTGTTTTCATAATAAATATGGACATACATGTCTATTGTTATGTTAAGATCAAATGGATTTGTGCTCTATACCAAAATCTCATCCATTTGAATGAATTGATTTCTATTGATCTTGAAAAAATGACCATCTCTCAATAAGGGAGGCACATCTAAACTAGATCTTATATAATACCATCACTTGATGATTGTAGGAAAATCAGTTTAACAATATTCATCTGAACCACATGAATATAACTATGATTTTGTTTCACTTAATGAAGGATGGTACAACATGAACTTTCCATCTTGATATGTGTACACCATATGCACATGCAAAACATCGTGCATGTTATGTGTCCACATGTCATTGGTACCAATTGTGTAAAGTTTTGGATCGTCACCATAACGATCCAAGCATGTCAACTCTATGTTTATTGTATGTGAAACCTCAATAGCTTTGCAAATAATGATTTATTCTAAACCATTTTGTCCTTTAATAAGAAAATAACTATATCAAAAGTTGGAACAATGCCCCTGACATATTGCATAGTTGAACGACATCTGGGTTGATAAGGTATAGACCTATCATTAATTAGGATTTGAAATGCTAGATTAAGCATCATCATTCCAACAATCTTTTTTAGCAATTCTAGATATTTCTCATGACTTTCATCATTGTCAAGATAATTGCCAATCTCTTTCTTGTTGTTTTTCTCGTGTAACATCATCTTCAACCAGTATTTGAAAAGCTTTTGTAACGAATTTTGGTGGCAACGACTTGCATTTTTTTATAGGGATATAGATTGGAGTATGTATTACCTTGATCAAATTAAAAAAAAAAAATTGTAAGCATGATAGGATACCCAAATATGCTCCACAGGTTACACGTAGTATCTTTGCATTGGAAAGAAAAGTGAAAAACATCAATATAACTCTATAGGCATAAAAATACTAGATAATATCTAACCTTTTTTAAGACTATTCAATTTCTTCTCTCCTTATAGCCAAAGATTTAGCATCTTATTTGCAACATTTTTAAAGCTCCTAATATATTTTAGCATCAATGTATCGAGGGTATAATTTAGTACTGTGCATATACAAATCTGATAAATTAATCGTATACCCTGCATAGAAAAAACAAATGAAAAACAAAAATCATAAAAAAACAACCCAACACGCCTTGCGAGAATATAACTCAAAAAAGGGGTTATCGACACTTACAAGAAAGGAACATAACGAAACTTGGAAAACAATCCTCAAAATTCATTTTAGCTTATGTATTAAAAACCCATTGGTTTTCACAATACTTAAAACCACAATCAACTATGGTAAACTAGGAATACATTCCTTGACTAAGTAAATGCATGGGCTCAACAAATCATATATATATTTGTTCATTAAGCACATGTTTATTTCATGTACCTTTAATCTCAGTGGGAGAGAATTCTTAAAAAAATCAACCTTTAAATCATTTTAAACCTGCAATTTTTTTTCCACAATAGTGCATATCTTTGTCTATTAAGACATTATTTATCTCTTGCATCTTCAAAAATTGATGGAACCATAATATAAATATCAATGGGTCTAAAACAAAGTACAAATGTATACATCATCCTGAATGATTAAAGTAAATCGTTATACCAGTGGATTGCCACATTTTTATGGTTTAACAACTTTGCATGCCATTTGATCTAGGTCATTCAGGGATCATATCCAATCTAATTTGATCATAGGGTTTATTTACAAGGGGCATCCGACCCGGTTTGTCCAAAGGTTTCTCTGAAAAATGTGCATTACAATAGGGCATCATATCAACTTTGTCCATGAGGTTCTCTATTAGGGTTCATTCAAGAAGGGTGCCCGTCCTGGTTTGTTCACATGGTTCATTTCAAGCAAGATAGATGACTTGGTCTTATCACATCTTTCAAGTCAATAAATAAGAGAGAATGATCAAATGGTTTCACCTCATTAACCCACCTTCTCAAAAAATTCAAAATGATAAGTTAACCCCACATCATTTATCATGAAAATATTGTTGCCGATAAAGTTTTGTATGTAAAAATAATGTTTCATTCATCTTGTCATTAGCATTGTTAATTATGTCTTAATATGGCTGCTAATCCTAATATTTCTAGGTTACATTTTGTGGGTGGTAATTTTTTATGGATGTTTGATGTTTCTTTTTGGAAATTTGTTTTGGACAAGTTACAACATTTATGAGTAACTATATAAAAATTGTGAATTGAGGTTTTGTCACGAACCCTGGTGAATTTTGTGATGTTTAACCATTAATATGTTTGGGTAATCTACGTATAAGTAGGTAGAAAAATTGTTTGTCAGACTCAAAGCATTTTTTTCTCACAACTAAGACAACTCCTCCGAATATTTTGGTATCATTCCTCATATTAAGTTTGATCATGAAAATAAACATCAATTCTTTGATGGCATTTGTGATTGGAGATTCATTCATAAACATGTATTGAGCATGGGTCCCATCATCAATGATGTTATGATTATATGTTGTATATGTCAATTATTGCAATCACTAATAAGTGGAAAAACATTAATTGTTTGTTAAGAAGGCATTGTCAAGGGGCCTTGCTCAATAGCAAGGGGTTCTCCTCAATGTAGAGTCCCAATTAGACTTCACAATGTTTGGAATAGGGAACCCATTCAGATTTTGGCCCAACAATTGTTATAGATGTGGAATGGATTGTGAAATTCAAAATGTCGAATGCTTCTAATATGTATGCATAATGCAATCTCATCTAACCTATCCTAGCTAGGAGCATATTTTAACCAGTAAACATGAGAAAAGTTATGGACTATTGTTGTATAACAACAAGTTGTATGTGCCAAACTTAGTAGAGCTAAAGCATTTGATCATAGATGAATTCCATAGGAGACCTTCTGTAGGTCATCCTGGTTATCAGAAAAAGGTAACAACAATAAGGCAGTTGTATTACTGGCCAAAAATGAAGCAAGACATTGTTGAGTACATTGCCAAGTGTTTGGAGTGTCAAAAAGTCAAGGTTGAACACAAACACCTTGCAAGACTACTATAGTCATTTCCAATTCCATAATGGAAATGGGAGACAATCTCCATGGATTTCATTACTGGTTTTCCAAGGCCATTTAAGCAGCATGATGCAATCACGGTAGTAGTGGATAAGCTAAGCAAGGCAACTCACTTTAGTCCTATCAAATCTACTTTTAAGGCTATAGATGTCGCTAACATCTTCATGAAGGAAATTTTCATATTGCATGGTTTACCCAAGACCATAATTCCAAACATAGATGCTAAGTTCACTTCAAGTTTTTGGAAAAGCATGTTTGCAAGCTTGGGAACACAGTTAGCATTTAGCATGGCCTACCATCCTTAAACAGATGGCCAGACTGAAAGAGTGAATAGAGTGTTAGAGGAAATGTTGAGGATGCATGTTATGCATCAATCCAAGCAGTGGGAAGAATATCTACCCCTGGTAGAGTTTGCCTATAACAATGGTTATCAAGAATCATTGAAGATGAGCCCATTTGAGGTTTTGTATGCAAGGAAGTGCAAAGTTCCAATCAATTGGGAAATCCAGTGGAAAATATCACACTTGGACCATAAATGTTGAAGAAATGGAACAAACAATGATCAAGATAAGGCAAAATTTGAGAGTAGCCCAGGATAGACAAAAGAGCTATGCAAACAACAAGAGAACTCGTAAAGAGATCAAGGTGGGAGTTCATGTGTATATCAAGGTGAAACCCAAGATGAGTTCATAAGGATGGGGACATGTGGTAAGTTAACACCCCAATATTGTGGACCGTTTGAAGTCCTAGAAAGAATGGGACCAATAGCATATAGACTTGCTTTTCCACCTACTATTAGAGCTCATAATGTGTTCCATGCATATTTATCAAAGAAATATGTTCATGATTCTAATCATGTGATTGATTGGACTGTGATACTGGTGGAACCAGAGGGAGAATTCCAACCGGAACCTTGATTCATTCTGGATAGGAGAGAAACATTTCTTCTAAATCAAGTTGTTGTGCAGGTCAAGATGCAATGGAAGAACTTTGGAGTAGATGAGGCTACTTGGGAACTGGAATATGCCATGATACAAACCCATTTTTGTTTTCACTATAATTGTATATATGTGGTGTTTTAAACACCAAGGATGATGTTTCTTTAAGTGGCGGGGGATGTAACACCATGTTTTCCCCCATAACTCTAATTATGATAAGACTTCATGTGATGTGATTTTGAAGCATGTAATTATGTTGATGATTAATAGAAAACATTAGACAATTGTTTGAGAAGGAAAATGCCTTGAGTATTGGTCGTGATATCACAAGTGGGAATTGATGAAGTGGATTGGTGAGGTGGAATGGAGAAGCTTCAATAAAGAAAATAAGAAGCTTTCTCAACATTTCGGTACACACATCTACCAACATACTTAGATATGCATGGAGCCATATGATCAGTTAAGGAGAGTAAGATTGGTGGTTGAAACAGTGACGACTGCTGACATATTTGGAGTTTGGAAGAAGTAAGAGTCAATTGAAAACTGACAAAAGGACGCACTAGATTTCCCCTTCGAATTCGGGTCCCTAACTAGAGGGTTGTGTTTGACAGCAGTCACGGGAATCCTGAGGAATGTGTGGAAGAAGATACCAAAGGTGGGAAATGTTGGATAATATTGTCATTGATGTCAAGGTGCAGATGTGGTTGAGCAAATTGTCATTGATGACAAATGATAGTGAAGGCTTGGTAGTTCAGGAACTATAAGCAGCTGGAAGATACAATTGTTGAGATAGCTAACAAAGTAGAAGTTTTTTGACATTGTGGGAATAACTGTTGAATACCTTAGAGACGAAAGAAAACCATATAGACAAATGGTAATGGAAACAATTGAAAAGGTAGTTTCCAACTTAGGTGCTTCAAATATTGATGCTCATATGGAGGAATTGCTCATTGATGGAATACTTTATGCCACTTGAGAGAAGACCAGTGACTAGCAAGGAAATTTGATTCTCATAACAGATCGTCGCTAAACAATCAATGAGCCTTTTCAACGATGAAGATTGATTTGGAAATAGCAATCAACAGAGACAATGATTGTAAGGAATATCGATGGTGACAAATGGTGCAGTAGAAGTATGGAAAAGTAATTCTTCTTCGTCAGATTAGCCAACGATGAATAAGATCCATTGGATCGAATTCAAAAGGATTTTGTAAAAGTCTCGACAACCGACAGTGGTATTGGGGAGATCTAGCCATCAATTTCAGATCCATATCAATAGATATAAGTCTTCTCAGAGGTTAAAATATATGAGGAGATTAAGGAAGAGATCAATCCTCATTTAGAAGAGATCAACGCCATAGATTGAATGAGCCATTATATCAACGACTCTTGTCATCTCAAATATCGTCCATAGGAGGTTCTAAGGTGTTGAATGTTGGTTCAGTGCTGAGATATGTCAGTTGACGTAAGAACCTCCACACATGAGATGACGCATGGAAGGTGAGGTCCCACAACATAAGGTCTCCATGGAAAATATTTGAACACAGATCGATGACAGAGACTAGATAAGCCACCAGATCAATGACCCATAATGAAATTTGTAAAGGGGAGGAGACTAGCACGAGGGGCAGATCTGGTCATTGACAGAAAGGCCAAATCAATAGTCCTAAAAAACCATGGGTGCTCAACTAGCAAAAAGTTTAGTAACGAGGCACCCCCCCCCACAATTTTGACATGTGATAGAAAGAAAATAGACGCGTCAACATATTGTTTATTGTGCCCCCTACCTCTAGATCCAAGTCAAGGGTCCAGCCCCCCACAATAAAGCTTGTGGTCCCACGCACTTGGTCCTATGCCCATTGGGATAACTCAAGTAATGAAGGAAAATAAGCCTCGAGGGATTATGCACGGTGTGAACCAATTCAATGGTGAATTTGCAACTGGTCGGCTCAGAGAATCACTGGATCCACTTCCAACATTAATAAAGACCATGTATGGTCTAATTAAACCATATTTATATGTATTTACGATGATGAGAAGATTAAGCGCGAATGCGAAGATTAAGAAACAAAAAGGGGAGCACTAATATGGTGATTTCGAGTTAATGAAAGAACAAAGAATTGGGATGAAGATTGTTTGTTGAATACATAAATAAAAAGAGAGCATTTTCATGGTGGTGTAGCAAGGAAGATGAAATTATGGGCATTCTAAGGGATCAAAGACTTGTTCTATGCATTGAATTTTCAGGGAAATGATTGAAAGGTATGGAGACATAAACTTTACAGGAGTAATTTCAGTGAACATGAGCACTATTAAGGCATAAGGATTGCAGCAAGAATACATAGAAATGTATTAAGAAGATCTGGTGCGGTTATGATAGTTTTGTACATAAGTAACTCTGTTCTGGAAGCTTTTGAAAGATTGTTTTAGATCAAGAAGAATCATATAAATGCAGTACAAAATTTTCTTGTGAACAAATGCAAAAATAAGGGTGGCAGGGTGGAGCAAGGAAAGATTGAGTTAGAGCTCAATCAACATGTTGGTGCATGTGAACGGTAAATCTGTAGGTTGGTGCCTACATGTTGAGTTGGTGCTCATAAAATGATTGGTATCCTCACTCAATTGCATGTTGGTGCCTAAATTATGATTTGGTGCTCATAAGAGGATTGGTGTCCTCATTCATTTGTAGGTTCATGCATGAATTATGAGTTAGTGCTCATAAGAGGATTGGTGTCCTCACATAAAATTGTTTATACACAAATTGACATTTATCTGCAAAACACTTTCAAGGTTTTCACAGTATAGGTTTCCACTTCTATATATGTGAATGTGTTAATGAATTTATGTGATTATGATGAGTATATTTATGATATGAATGTTTGCAATCATAAATACTAATATGCTTTAAACTAGTTTAGAGAAAAAGGAATTAAAGTCTGCAGTACTAATTCACCCCCCCTCTCAGTACGATTGAACATTCCAACAATTGGTATCAGAGCGGTTTCTTTCAACAACAGTCTAACCACTAGAAGGAATATCCCAACAGTTCACATGGATAAATAGGAGAGACTATCCTTAACCAAATATACACACTTTGATGGAACAAATTATGCCTTTTGGAGCATGAGAATGAGAGTGTGCTTGTAGTCACTAGGGTATGATGTCTGTGAATCAATCAAGAATGGTTATGAAACTCCAACAAATCCACTCTTTGATATATGTGCAAAGACTCGGAGACAACAATGCAAAAGCCATGAATGCAATTTTGGAAGGATTATCAAAATCATAATTCACCAATGTTATGCATTGTAAATCAACAAAGCAGATGTGGGATAAACTATAGGCACCTATGAAGGAGACGATAAAGTCAAACAAGAAAAACTTCAAACTCATAGGAGTCGATTTGAAATCTTGAAGATTGATGAAGAAGAAAACATTACAACATACCTTCTACGTGTGGATGGAATTGTAAACATCATCAAAGGTTTGGGGGAAACGATTGATGAGAAATTCAGTGTGCAAAAAATACTCAGATCACTTCCTATGAGATTCAACCCTAAGATATCAACTCTTGAAGATAAAAAAATATTTGGACAAATTAACAATGGATGAATTGCATGGAATTCTTACAACCTATGAGATGTGAATAGGACAAGAAGAACTACCTAAAATATGTTGACTCTTGAATCCACCAAGACTGAAATGACAACCTTAAGAGGATATGAATCCTCCTGTGTTTTTAAAGAGGTGGTACTCCTCTTGGGCTAAAAGATATATCAATGATTTCTTGGATTAGGAGAATGCTTAGGAAGCAAACCCTAGGTCTTTATTGCTTAAAATTATGAAATGATATGGTTCTTCAATAACCTAATCTGATCTTTGTATGCAACAATAAGTCTTTAAACATTTGAAAATATTGAAAGAGAGCTTCAACATCAGAATTTATTTGTGATCAACATCATATACACAATCTTCTTAATCATATATAAATACATCCATGTCTTCTTCATTAAAAAAAGGAGAGAATAATTTGATCATCTCAAAGAATTTTAACAGAGTACTGAGCTATTAGTAAGAAAGAGAATTTGATAGGCCAACCTCAAATATCTCATACTTAAAACTCAAAGTTACAAGATACAATTAAAATCAACCTCGAAGCAATTATTTGTGAAGTTTATTCATGAAAAATGTTCTTCATTGCAAAAGATTTAACAACCATGTATGTGGCTGCAAATACTCCATGATCATTCAAGATTTTTTTTTGGAAGAATACAAGAAGAACACTCAAGAACTAAGCCTTGTGCCCAATTCAAAGACTCAAGCATAAGGCTATGAGAAATGGTGTAGAAGAATAGAAAGAGTGGAGAAGATGGAGATCTATTTTCTTTTATCAGAAGCTTGGTCGTGTATTCATGGATGTAATTTCTTCTTCCTCTGATCTTCTGCCCCGCCCCTTTGATAATTTTGATCATTGGAATGATTGATGAAGCCTCTCTTCTCTTTTTAAGATGAGATTTTCTAACTACTTGAGTAGTTCGGGTTTCTTCCTCTATTGAAATTCCCGTACAAGTTTCTTCTTGAAACATTCCATTTAATTAATGCCTCATTAAGTTCTCATTAATTAAATTATATCATCAATATATACATATATAAAATGGGTCCCTTTCCCTTTTTCATAAAAAATTTTAAACAAACTTTTATTTTCATAATTTAATTAATTGCCCTTTAAAAGAGGGAGACTGCGTTTTAATTTCATGGAAGTGAAAATCAATTTTTTATCCATGGAAACAACTTCTTATGTCATCTTCATCATATTATCTTTCCAACGATATAATTTTTTCCCAAATATGTCACTAGGATCTCAAGATATGAGCTTGTGAAGTTGAGTTGTCACGCATGCCCATTAAAAATGAAGTTGACTGATATTTTAATTTATGGGGGAAATGTAGAAATATTCACGCATTTAAACCTATACCATCATATTCTACGTCGAAATACCTTTCCAACGGTATAAATTTTGCACGATTCCAACACCCGGAGCTCAAGTTATGGCCTCTGCAAGATTAACACTCAACCACTGTTGATCAACATTGATCAACATTGATGGGCAAATCTCGGCCCTTGGATTAAATTTCGTCCTTCCTTAAGGAAATTCGACTTGTGTCAAGTCATTGATGAGTTAACCATTAATATATTTCCATGTGTATCCAATGATGATATGACATGTGTCTTCATGTGATAGGTCAAAAATATACCATGTCATTCACTCTTTGATCCCCATGTGGCACCACTCCATGATGCCAAGTGTCATGATATTATTGGATGCCAAATGTAATATTCTTATTGGTTTTGAAATAAATATTAAAAAAGGGTTATAAATTAAAAATTATAAAAAAAAGTTAAGGTGAAATGTTTTAAAAGGAAAGGAAACGAGAATGTAAGCGAAAATGGAAGAGTGGGTAGTTAGGGGGAGGGGTAGAAATGTAGGTGGAGGAAGAGGGGAGGGAGAAATGTAGGGAGAAGAGTGAGGGGGAGTGATGTGATGTGAGGTGAGGCGAGGTAAGGGGGTAGCTTGTAGGTGGTGGAGAGTGGGTGAGGGAAAATGTGGGGAGCGAGAGCGGGGTTGAGGTAGGTGAGGGGGAGGGATGAGGGAGTATGGCGAGTGTCCGCCCCCGCCATACTTAAAATAATACTAAAGTATGGGATATGAGGGG
>SNQJ01S0026140.1:70417-83940 GCA_010110895.2 Picea sitchensis | reverse complement strand
TTTTAAAAGGAAAGGAAACGAGAATGTAAGCGAAAATGGAAGAGTGGGTAGTTAGGGGGAGGGGTAGAAATGTAGGTGGAGGAAGAGGGGAGGGAGAAATGTAGGGAGAAGAGTGAGGGGGAGTGATGTGATGTGAGGTGAGGTGAGGTAAGGGGGTATCTTGTAGGTGGTGGAGAGTGGGTGAGGGAAAATGTGGGGAGCGAGAGCGGGGTTGAGGTAGGTGAGGGGGAGGGATGAGGGAGTATGGCGAGTGTCCGCCCCCGCCATACTTAAAATAATACTAAAGTATGGGATATGAGGGGTGAGGGAATGTAGAGAGGGGGGTATTTTGAGGGGGTGGGAAATGTGGGGAGCGGGAAAGGGTTGGGGAATGCGAGATGTAAGGGGATATGGTGAGTGAGTCCTCCACCATCATAATTTAAAATAAAACTAAGTATGGAGTGGGGGGAAGTAAGGGATAAGGGATTGGAGAGGGTAGAGAGATAAGGAGATAGGTGGGAGCAGAGTCGGGGGTGAATAAAGTAAGGAAGATAAGGGGGTGAGGTTAGTGTGTCCCCACAAAGTTAAGTAGAAAAAAAATTCCAAAATAAAACAAGTATAAAACCAATGGAGTATGGGAGGTGGATTACGAGAGGAGAAAATTCTGAGTGTGGGATGAGTATGTTGGATGACACTGAGTTGATAAAATATAAGATGTATAAGGGTGTTGAACCCGACACAAGAATATTTTTAAGGGTCTTGGGCCCAAAAATTGAAGAAAACCAGGGTCTTGGACCCAAAAATTTGGATATGTTTCCAAAAAATTAGCTTTATTCCACATGGAAGAGGCATCATTTTCTGCTTAAACTTTAAACCTAGATATATTGAGCATATGAACTCGGATTTCCAATCTGAAAAATGCGTGGTGAAGCTGAGATTGAGGGATACATCATGGACTTATAAGAGTTTAAATTTTTTCATCTTCCGATATCATTCTTTTTTTATTAATCTAAGAGTGGGAAAATATAGTTGACCAAATTTTGGTCAACAACTGGCTCCAACTGTGGGACAGTGGCCCCTGTGGGTTGTTGAGAACACCAGAATCTCAAGACAAACTGCCTTCTCCATTGGGCTATGGATTCATCTTCACAAACAAATTCTTGTAATTCTTCTTCTTTCATGGAGTTATATTCAAATTTGATTGCCTTATTGTGCGAAACCAAACTGAATAAACAAAACATGTACATACAAAATCTACCTACCCTAACTTACTTGAAAGATAGGGGCACCTTAGGTGTAGGAATATTTATAGTGGTGCCATTCAAGAATTAATCTAGTTTGTGGAATGAATTCCATCACTATGGAACACATTGAAACTTGTACCATTGAGTCAAGGGCACTCTTAATATGTACTGGAGAAAGATTGAACAAGGTGTGTTGAGGATATGATTGTGTTGCTTCTCTAGCAATGCTCTGGAACCATAATTCAATGAAATCAATTATTGGCTGCTCAAAAATATTATTGCCTTTTACTAGATGGATAATTTCCAATCGTAACATTCTTTCGGTTCTCATCTTATCATTGTCTACGTCCAAGATTCTCGATTCATCAACAATGTCTTGAAAGGACTTTTCCTTCATGTAATGGCCATCTTGTTCATCATTTTCCTCAAGATTCGCTTCTTCGACCAATTGTTCTTGTTGCCAAGGCTCTTGAGTCTTTTCATTATCTATTACAAGGCTGAAATCTTCTTGTGTATTTGGTGGGGGCTCTTCAATTTCATTCTCAAATTTGTTGCTTGAAATATCTTCATATGTAGTGTATGAGAGGCTGAAGTCTTGCTCTTGCAAATTAAAATTCGTATTTTCCTTTTCATCCATGTGACCAGATTCAAAAAAAAATTCCAATGTTTGATTAGATTCTTCTTCCAAATCATTCATTTCATTTTCTTGTGTCCATATGGGAGAGGGTGTGTGGGCATCAACATTTGAAGCATCAACAAAAACGTATGAATGCACTCTTGGGATGAACTTTTCTGCAAATAAATATTCTAACACATCCCAATTGGTAATGGAGTTAGGTTTTAATGAGTTATACCATTCAAGAGCATTCCCTCGCAGAGTCTGTAAAAATAATCTACATGTAACATTGTCTTTAGTGTTGGCTATGGAGCCTGATTATCTTCCTGATTCATAGGTCTTTGTTTTCAGCCTGTTTATACCCCATGAAGACTTTACACCCCAGAAGAATGTACACTCTTTCCACGCAGGGGAGTGCAAAGGGGGGTTACCCCCTCTGCGGGGTCTGGGGGGCTCATCTGGACCGTTCATTATAAGATCGCAGATCCAACGATAGAAATTATGTTAGGGTTTTTTTCCCTAGAAGGCAACCCTCTTTTATGAGGGAAATGTATTGCGGCTAGGTATGATAGCGAAAATTGTAGTCTAAGATAGGAGATTGTGAGAGAAAAAGAGGAAGTTACAACGGGTTTGTTGTAGGTTGTATCCCTTCATTTTCTGGATAATAATAAAGGAAGGACCTGGCAATTTCTCTGGTGGACGTAGCCCACACTGGGTGAACCATGTATATCTGTGTCTCTATTGTATTGTGTATCTTCTGTGTTTTATTTCTGCATTTGTTTTATTTTATTTCTCTGCGATCATGTTTTTCCAACATTTAGTGAGGTTGAAATCATGACATGTAATTTTAAACTTAAACAAGTGTTGCTCTGCATTTTCTGAAGCATTCCCAAAGAATGTAGAAAAAATTTCAATAGAAATATTAGGCATTTGAAAATCTACTTCTGGTAGATTTAAAGGGGTTTTACGAAATCACCTCCTTCTTTGGGTATTTCTCCCTTTTGTCGAGTCTTGTAAAACCATTGATGGGCTTGATGAAGAATTTAAAGGAGCATCGTGACATGAATGAAATTCTTCATTTCGAGTCTTTCCAATGGAGTAGGGAGTTGATTTCCCGAATCTTCGGTGCTTCTTGAGTCTTTTTGAAATTATAAAATAGGTGAAACATCTTTCAATAATACTTTATAAATCACTTGCATTTAAAACAAACAATAATTTTCCTAAATCTTCTTTTCGAAACTTTGAGCCCTGGAGATTTTGGTTCTTCAATTTGATTTGAAGTCGGGCCTCAAATATCTTGAAAATAWATGTCTCCCCAGTTTATGTTTTCCCCTCCCTTGTTCTATTTTCCCACCTCTTTACACCCTTTCTCCCCCCCCTTCTATATTTTCCCTTTTTCCCTTTCTTGGTTACTATACTTAGCCATTTTCACGTTCGCAGACCTTCGAACCTGCGGATTGTCTCACTTACATTCTCGTTCATTCACCTATGCATAAGTACGCATCAACACTTAGACTTTTCTTTAATTCACAGGTGTGGGAATTCAAATATTTGTCTTCCCTTTCCACAGCCTTCACATTGCACTTCAACTTCGACATTCTACATTTCGACCATCACTTAACTTTTATTTTACTATTCGACTCCATAACCCAAAGGATAAAGACATATGGTCATGAAGATTTTGGATCCTTCACTCGCAAGGGGTTATCATCCCAAAGTTGGAGCCAGTTGTTGAAACCCTTTTGTGCTTTCCCCTCCCTTGTTCTATTTTCCCACCTCTCTACACCCTTTCGTTCCCCCCTTCTATATTTTCCCTTTTTCCCATTTCCTATTTATCCCTTCTTTTTCCCTTTCTTGGTTACTATACTTAGCCATTTTCACGTTCGCGGACCCGTGGACTGTCGCACTTACATTCTCATTCATTCACCTATGCATAATTCCACCTCAACACTTAGACTTTTCTTTAATTCATGGGTGCGCAGATTCAAATATTTGCCTTCCCTTTCCGCAACCTTCACATTGCACTTCAACTTCCATGTTCTATATTTCGACCATCACTTAACTTTTATTCTCTTCACAGATGTCGGGTTCCCAAATGTCCCATTCTATTGATATTCGCAAGTTCAACTGACCGCCTTCTATACTTAGTTTCTTTGAATAACTTATCCAACCGCGGGTTTGTGGGTTGGTGGATTCACGAAAATTTCATATTGAACTTCTCTCATCTCCGCCCCCTCCATTACATTGCTTTTCCCAATGCGCAATAAGTGTTTTTAAAATGTTAACAATTGTTTTGCAGACTTTGAAAAGGTCATTATTAATGGCGAATGGCTTGAGAAATATTCATTAAATCTTCACTTAATTCTCATTTGCGAGGGGATTAAATTATCATTATCTCTCAAAAAATCTCATTTGTAAATATCATTTAGCTGAAGAAACAGTTCTATCAACTTAATGGAAGCATCAACTCAACAATAGTTTTGTGGTGATACTTTGAATATTTTTGGCCACGAAGATCAGAATTTCCAGTGGTCGAGAGCATATTGGTATTATTCCTCCTCTCATGTTGCTCACAGAAACGAGAACGTGATTTGGACATCTAGGATTACTCTTGCTGGTTGTGTTCTGGAGGTTTTCGACTGTAAAGAAATTGTTGCATGGTGTGTCAACAAATACATACCAAATCAAAGGGCTATACAACTCCATGGACATTCCACTGTTTCTTTGTCACCTCAAGTTTTCCGTAAAATGTTAAAGCTGCTAGAGCCCACTCTCACCTTCAAAGGTGAAGGCTGCATAGACTTTTTGAAGAAACATAATAATGGGCTCGACCTCTTGCCAGAGTACTTGGAGAATCCTGCGTCCATACCAGTTGACATAACCATAATTCAGGTTGACTCTTTGAAGAACCCTTATCAAGAAATTGCATGGTTATTCACTGGAATAAAGGGTCAGGAGAATATTGCTTCCATATCTCGGATGATTCTTTATATCTTGTATTTTACAGTCCAAGAGAAAGCTATTTTTGACTGGGGTAAGCTCATTTCCATAGAAATTGCTTACCAATTATCGCATTACAAAAAGGATAGGAAATTCTTCATGGCTTCATATTTGATATTTTCCATCACACATTGTTACCAATTCCCAAATTTGACTATCAACGAGAGGGTAAAATGTGAAGCAGACCCTGTTACCTTTTGGCATCGGGCGCTATGGAGGCATAAAGCCCCTTTATTTTTCTATGAAGTTTATAACGACTTCATTTCAATTTTCAAAAAACTTTTATTCGACGAAAGTACCTCCAAGATATCTATTGAAGTTGCCAAATTTCTAGAGAAGAAATGAACGATGGAAAAATGGAAAATCATAGTATTATAAGAATATTTTGTTCAAAATAAAATCCTTCCTTTCTTCCATATTATGTGCCTGATAAATTATTCATCATAGAGGTAGCAAGGCAATACAATTTCTAGTTGCACTTTTTCCATGAAAAAAGGAAGAAGCAATTTATTCCTTTGCCCTGGAAGATTGGAGAATTTGTATTGAGGAATATAAATAAAATTGATGAATTTGCAGGTCATTTTAACAATGTCAGTATGAAATATGTTGAGAAGATCAAAGGTTTTGACCCAAGAAAAACCTTTGTTGAACATATGCAATCAATGGGGTTTAGTAACTCTTTCATTCAAATTGCTTTGAGTGAAGAAGAAGAAATCAATAGCCAGAACACTCTTGCACATGATACTACTGATCTGGAAACCTTATTCAACAACAATGATCAGTATAAACAAAAAGGAAAGAATTCTGGTGAAAGGAATGCTCAATCTCCAGTTATCACTCTGAAAAATACTACATCCAGGAGCAATGCTCCAACGACCTACCCAGTTAAGAAGTTTGTCAACAATAGCTCTAGTTGAGGAGGAGATAAGAACCCTCCCTCTGGAAAAATTAAAAGTTCCCACAAACTTCCTGTAAGAAAGAAAAGAAAACCTCGATTGCAGCAGGAGGAGAATATTCTCTTAGAAAATGATATTCAAAGTTTCTCTTTCGAAGACAAAGAATTGGAAGCACATATTGAAAAGACAGAATTTCCTGAAATAAAACAACATGAGCATGTGGTTCAACAAAACACTGCATTGGAAGTTGTCGGGAATGAAAGTTTCAGTGAAGAAGAATCCTTTACTATTCAGAGTGTTGTTTTTGATAAAGATTCTAAAAAGTTAATATTGGAAATAAATGATCAGAGAAATAAAAAAGGAAAATCCTGCTCAAACGTTGACCTTAAGTATATGTGACTATCTCAAATTTCCAAAATGAACAAGGCAACTAGGGATGCGCTTGATGATTCTATTGATAGTCTAGAAGCTCAAAATGCCAGGCTAAATGAAAGAATCAAAGAATTGGAATATGCCTTGACGCCTCTTCTTGTTTTGGATATCCCTTTAAAATGATAAATCCAACCACATCAGGTACCAAATTTAAAGGATCATCAAGTTTTCTTATGGTTGTTTGAAATGATGTCGAGAGGAATATTAAAAAGAGAATGTCACTTGTATTGGAGGCATGGGAAGTCTCTAAAAATATTGTTTCTTTTGGTTCGAGAACACATGCATTCCATGAATAACTTCAATCTGAATTTAAAAACGAAGAAGTGTTTTATACATATGTTGATATACCATTTGGGATAAAAGTTTCAAATATGACAGAGGCA
This sequence comes from Picea sitchensis, assembly GCA_010110895.2. Taxonomy (NCBI): domain Eukaryota; kingdom Viridiplantae; phylum Streptophyta; class Pinopsida; order Pinales; family Pinaceae; genus Picea; species Picea sitchensis. The sequence goes on along the minus strand of SNQJ01S0026140.1, from coordinate 77,390 downwards.
AAGAAGAGAGAAGAAGATTTGCCTTCACCCACTCGAATTAAATAGTTGAAAGTCCGTTGGATAGAAAAGATTAAAAATCTAAAAGATATTATTCAAACTTGCAGTGAAGTCGTAACAAAGAGAGAAGAATTATTCAAAATACTTAAATAAATAAACTTAGCAGGTAGCACTGGCGAAGTTCAAGACCCTGAATTAATCTTTAATTCAATGTTTACGACAAAGCAACAATTTGATGGACAAGTATAAATACTGAAAGGATTATCGGCCGAAAAATTCAATAGTGTAATTGAGTATGGTGAAGAAGAAATTGATAATTGGCTTATTGATTACTGTATAAAAAATCAAGACATTGAAGAATCAATCCATGGTATTTCTCATGATCTAAGAAATTTAGAAGGAGAATTATTTAATATCAAAATTAGACATGAGATAAATGTTGCGCCCATGAAAAATTATTTGAAGATTGGTTTAAAAGAGCAATTGATAAGTTAACTAAAGAAGGCCAAGAAACAATAATTGGGATAGTTCTGGAAACCGTCAGCGAGGAAAATAAAAGAACAACAACAAGCAAATGAAGAGCGAGAGATACCATCATAGTAAGTCCATGTTGATCACATTATTCTTTCTTTATCAATTTTTATCCAGTTATTTTTCTTCTTTGAATATAAAGGTATAACCAAAATATGATAACTTTCTCTTTATCTTCTTTCCAGATCTTGTTGCTCTACATCCGCCCACCTTCTTCCCTCTACAGTTTATTTCCTTGTACACATTTACTTTTATGTCTCATGGGAGCCCTAATCCCAATCCTCTGGACAAACGCCTTTTAAATTTTGAAGCATTGTAACAGACTCTATTATTTTTTAGAAATCCCAAGAGAACTATTTCAGGATCAATTTTGGTTGTATTTTATAACTCTAAGCTATGAGTATAAAGTATTTGAAATTGATCCATCATAATCTTCTTTTGAGATATGCAAGTATTTACTCTATAAAAGTTCTCTTATGCATTTTGACCATCTTCTTTTATTTTTTATGTGTGATCATAAATCTTTATTTTCACTATGATGGATGTGAGAAAATTGTGTGCAATATGTGATGTGTGAGGTTCCTGGTCCTTTCTCAAGAATTCTCTTGAAATAAATATTTTATCTTTCAACATATTTACTTTTCTTTGAGCATAAATATTGGACCATATTAAAGTCCTACATTATTTCTAGATCTAAATTTATTAAAGAATACCATAATCCAAAGAGGAGTACCACCTCTATAAAAATGCGGGAGGATTCATATCCTCGTGAGGTTGTTGTTTCGGTCCTGACAGATTCAAGCGTCAACAAAAGAGAAGTTGCATTCAAAGCCTCAAAGAAGACTATCAAAAGAAAATAAAAATCAAATGATAGCTTCAATGATGATTATGATATAGAAGAAGCCAACTTTGTAAGAAGGCTCAAGAGAGGAGCTGGAAAATATAAAGGTAAGATTCCTTTCAAAGGTTTTAATTGTGGTGAAGCAGGACACTTTGCTAGAAAATTCCCTCATAATAAAAACAGGGACAACAAAAATAAATATGATTTAAACCTCAATGAAATAAGAAAGGGTAAAACTCAAAGGAGTAAATATTTCCATAAACAAAAGAAGAATCTATATTCCAGAGAGAAAAACTACTCATCATGTGAAAGTGATGAAGAGATTGAAGAAGATGTTATGTTCATGGCCCAAGAAATAGATTCCAATGAAGATGAATACAATGACAACATCCCAAAAACTAGAGAAAATGATGATGTGGATGTTGATCTTGAAGGAGAATTACTATGTGCCCTAGATGAAATAAAAAGGCTTAGAATAAAGAATAGACAGTTGAAGGAAGAATTGTCACATAATTCTGATTTGGTTTCTCAACTATAAGAACATAAGAAAGTTGAAGAGGAAATAATGAGTCAACTGCAGAACAAAGAAGAACATTGTGAGAAACTTGAAAGATAAAATGTTTCTCTAATGAAGGAAATCGATGTACTTATAGTTGAGTTGAACAACGGTAAAAGATTTGAACAAAGTTCCATGATGTTAGACAATATGCTCAATAACCAAAGATCGTCATTCGACAAAGTTGGACTTGGTTACAATCCCAAACCCACATTAGAGAGAACCAAGGAAGAACCCAAGGGCTATGCTATGGCCCTGAACAATCCCATTGAACATAATGAGAATATCAATGAAGCAAACCTTAATCAACAAAAGCCAATTGTCCTTCATGAGAAAAATGAATTCAGAAAGGTGATGACACCAAGAGAACCTACTATGAACATGTATGGATATCTCTTTTTTGGTAACTATTTTTCATGCAACAATTTTGGACATAAAGCAATAGACCGTAGAGCATGTCCAATAAATGACCAAAGAAGAAATGGAGGCATGTACACTGCTCCAAGAAATAATTATGTGAACAACAAAGTAAAAAATCACGTTGACAACAGAAATAGGAATTCATTTGCTCCATTGTTTAACTATGATATTGAATGTTATAAATGCCACAATTTTGGCCATAAAGCTCAAGATTTCAAAAATTGGACACATGCCCCTATTAAAAAACATATTGTTGTCAGCAATACCACTAAAGTCTGGAAGAAGAAGCAAGAGAAGAGTTCTTGGGAAGAATGTGATTTAGCAATGCATGCTCAAGACAAAGAAAGCTATTGGTACATAGACAATGGATGCTTAAGGCATATGAATAGTGATAAAAACAAATTCCTTAAACTAAAGAGAGAGAAGGGAGGAAGCGTTTCATTTGGAGATAATAAATATGCCAATATAATTGGGAAAGGTAAAGTCAACCTTGGAAGTCAGAAGGCCACAACATAAAATGTTTTTGTAGTTGAATATTTAAAGCATGAACTTCTAAGTGTCAGCTAGTTGTGTGACCAGGGACACACACTCTTTTTTAACTCCCAAGAATTCAAAATAAGAAAAGAAGACACTGACAAATTGGTAGCAAAAACAATCAGAACTCCAAACAATGTATACATTCTAAATAAAATTGGAAGAGAAGTATGTTGTGTGGGACAAACAAATGAAAGTTGGTTATGGCATAAGAGAATGGGGCATTTGAGCCTTGAAGACTTAATCAAGCTTAGTAACAACTAGGGAGTAAGAGGCATGTCAAAAATCATTAGGCCCTCAAACCCAATTTGTAAACATTGTCAACATGGGAAACAAACATGAGTGAGATTCAAAACCAAGGAATATTCAACATCAAGACCATTGAAACTCATCCACATTGATCTATGTGGGACAACCAAATCACAAAGTTTGCAAGGTAATCGTTACTTCATGTTGATTATGGATGATTACACAAGAATGGCTTGGGTAACCTTTCTCAAGCATAAATATAAAGCCTTTGGGAAGTTTAAAGCATTCAAAGCATTAGTTGAAAATGAAAAAGATTTGAAGATCAAATACCTAAGGTCAGATAATGGAGGAGAATTCACCTCAGACGAGTTTAATGAATTATGTGAAGATCATGGAATAAGAAGACTGTAACACCTTGTTTTCTATCAAGATTGTAATTATGCACAAACTTCATATGTTAATATTATGAGGCATGTAATTGTGTTTTGATTTAATATAAACACCAAACTGCTAATTGAGAGGGAACAAGCTTGATAAGTATTTTCCATGATACACCAGAGGAAATTGATGAGGCAAAGGGACTGATGGAATGGTTGAGTGACGTGGAGCTGAGATGCATCAATGAAGAAAATAGGAAGCTTGCACATCAAGCTAATCTATGCTTACCAACATAATAACTTCACCTACCAGCACACCAGATTGATGAGGAGACCACGCGACCATTAAGAGAAGGTTGCAAATGTGGTTGAGTAGTAATTATTGTGGCAGTTGACCCATATAAAGAGAGAATGACCAATTGAATAGTTGACGAGAAATGTATCATGAAACCGCCCCTTTAGATTATCAAGGGAAGACTACATGTTACGTTTGTAGGACATTGCAGAGATCCCGAGGGGATGGAGAAGAATACAGGAGGAGGAGCACATACAAAGGGGTAATTTTTGGATAGGAGGAGAGACCCCCCACGACTAATATTTAATCCATAGATAAAAGAATACAATGGAAGACGGAGCAGGAAAAAGGATCAGAGACAAAAAATAGAGTGCAGAAGCACAAATGTGTTGACTGAGAAAGAAAAGAGTAGCTTTCTAGAAGCAAATAGGAAGCTTGTATGAGTTGTTGATTATCACCCTGAATATAGAAGACCCAAATTCCCATATTGGAACAATAGTGGGTTGCAACTTGGTAATTACTAGACATAAACCAACACTGGTAAGGGGAGGTCACCAAGGGACTGATGAACAAATAAGGGAATCCCTTGTGCAAAGGAAATATAGTTGAGAAACCACTTGATAAACCTGTAGAGACCCGAAGCTCAATGGTAGGTGAAAACTTCTGTTGTGTTAGAGGAGGAAGGAGAGTAACCTTCCTGGATTGTCGTAGTCTGAGAACCCTATTGAGTCAATTTCCTTGGTGGTATCATGGCTTGGCATGGGGCTGGCGTGTTGTAGGAAGTGACTCTACAACAAGGCCTAAGGTTGGGAGGAAAGGCTTCCTCTCCCAGTCAGTTGGATTTGGTAGCTTCTTTATTTGATAAGTGTTCATGTGTTATGAAATAAATATGAATGATTTCTATGAATTCTTATGAATGGAACAATTGTGTGATAACATATATGAATGTTTGAATCTAAGAGAAATTATGTGTATTTACTAATGGCTTTAAATGCTGCAAGATGAGCTATGTTATGATGTTTATTACTTCCTTGTTAATTGTAAAAATGACTAAATGTGAATTGCTACCTATTTGAATACTCTATATTTTCCTTGTGAGGAGAGCCTACAATCACGTGAGGTTTTAACCGTAAGTTTGATAGTTTGTAATGGTTGTAGAACTTATTTTGAGTCTTCGAAAGCTAGGATCGAAGCATTGCAGAATTCAAAAAATGACTAAGTCCTTGCAACTAACAATTATGACTATTTAAAACCTTGTGTTAGTCAGTGGAGAACAACATTCGTCGATATGAAGAGATCAAGACCATTGATCGGTGGGTTGTTCGGATTTAAAGTGTTGGAGAGATCCCCTGAATGTTGTGGGAAAGACTCTGAAATGAACCTTTCGAAGTGGAGTTTTTAGAAGAAATTCTCATATGCCAGAAAAATAACCCTAAAGGAGAGACTCGGAAGTCAAGTCAGTGTGGGTTGTATATCTATGAATGGAGAGATGGCACGATAGTTGTCGATATGTCGTGAGTCCCGCCTAAGTTAAGAGGTGGAATGCTAGTATTGGGAATGATGCGACTTCCCAGCAAGGCAGTCAAACCATTCCTAGAATGACATATGTCGATCAGTAATTGGTTGACGAGTTGAATGTGTTCCAATGGGATATGCGAACCTTGGGAGCCAGGCGGATTTCAATCGTTCGTCGAGAGACCATGAAATGCTCCTACACCATCCATTGAGGAGAAGAGAATATTCCTCGATACCTTGATTTGGGAGAAGTGAAACTGCTCAACCCGTTCTAACTCTAAATGGATGGTATCGTGAGAGAATATTCCTCGATACCTTGAGTTCAGAGCAATAAAACTGCTCAAACCATTCTAACTCCGAATGGATGGTATCATGAGGGAATATTCCTCGATATTATATCCATCAGAGATGAACATAGAGTGCACCAAGTGAAAGTTTGAGCGCTAACGACTATAAGTGGACATGGATAAAGATTCCATAGTGGCAAGTTGGGTTGATACCACATCAACACCATGTTGTTTCCACATTAGATGGCACGAGTTGAAGGATACCATGTGGATGCCACGTGGCAGTGAGTTAGTTGTCGACATTGAGAATCCAAGAAAATACTTAGGAGGGAATAACTTCTAATCCGAAGCTCGGAATTGAGTACGATTACAGTCGTTGGAAAGATCTTGATGAGTGGAATACAATGAATCGATTGGGAAGAGGTTTTGAGAAATTTTAGCAGAAGAAAAACTCTAATGCCCCATCTCTAAAATGGATACTTAGGGGTTGGGTTTGTTACAAAGACACTTCTCAGCTGCAAGAATTCCTCAACAAAATGGAGTGGCTGAAAGGAAAAATAGGACTATACAAGAAATGGCCAAAACTGTGCTAAATCAAGCTAAATTGTCATATATATTTTGGAGGGATGCAGTCTACACAACTGTCTATATTCTGAATAGAGCACAACTCTGAGCTAATAGTGACAAAACTCCATATGAATTGTGGAAAGTCATACCAATAAATGTCAAACACCTTAAGGTTTTACATATAAAGAGATGATGACAACCTTGGTAAGTTTGACTCTAGATGTGATGAAGGTATTTTCCTTGGGTAATCCTCTAAAAGAAAACCTTACAGATGCTTAAATATGAGATTAGAAAAAATGGTTGAAAGTGCAAATGTAAGAGTGGATGAAAACAATCTTGTAAGGATCAAGATGCAAACAAATGAACAACCAACAATAACAAGCTATAGTAACGAAGAGAAAGACAATGAAGAAAATGATGTAGAATAAGAAGAAGTGAAATACTATGGGGAAGATAATGCAAAAGAAGAAGAAGAGGAAGATCCTAGATAAGACACAAAGACCCCCTCGAGATATGTTCAAAAGTATTGGACACACCGATCACACTGAGAAGGGGGGGGGAGTGAATCAGTGTCTTGAGAGCCAATGCATCATTCTTATTTTCTTCCTTTTGAGCCGCAACCTTTGACTTATTCTTCAAGGGAACTGATCCACCAATAGTTGCTTTCCAAACATCTACTCCTTTTGCTTTCAAATACCCTTTCATTTCTATTCTCCACACTGAATAATTTTTCTAATCAAAGATTGGAACTTCATCATCCATTTCTGTGTCCATGGATTTCCTCCAAGCTTGTTAAGGCTTATA
>SNQJ01S0026140.1:36251-57715 GCA_010110895.2 Picea sitchensis | reverse complement strand
TCTCAACAACACATTGACAGGGGGAGCACTCAATAGCACATTGACAGAGGGAGCAACTCAATAATAGAGTTTCCATCAATGACAAAGGGGGAGATTGTTGGATAATATTTTCATTGATGTCAGGGTGCAAATGTGGTTGTGAAAATTGTCATTGATGACAAATGACAGGGAAGGCATGGTAGTTCAGGAACTACAAGTATTTGGAAGATATGATTGTTGAGATAGCTAACAAAGTGGAAGTTACTGACATTGTGGGAAGAACTGTTGAAGACCTTAGTGATGAAAGTGAACCATATAGCCAAATGGTAATGGAGATAAATGAAAAGGTAGTTGCCAACTTGAGTGCTTCAGATATTGATGCTCATCTGGAGGAATTGCTCATTAATGGAATAATTTATGCCCTTTGAGAGTAGACCAATGACCAACAAGGAAATTCGATGCACACAATAGATCAAAGATAAACATTCGATGAACCTTTTCAATGATGGAGATTGAATTGGAAAGAGAAATCAATGAAGACAATTTGATTGTAAGGAAGATCGATGGTGACAAGTGGTGCAGTAGAAGTATGGGAAATTAATTATTATCCGTCATATTAGCCAACGATGAACAAGATTCATTGGATCAAATTCAAAAGGATTTTGTAAAATGTCCCGACAACTGACGGTGGTCTTGGGGAGATCTGGACATACATTTCAAATATAAATCGACGAACAAAAGTCGTCTGAAAGGTTAAAAGATATGAGAAGATTAAGGAAGAGATCAACAATAGAGATTGAACGAGCCATTAGATCAATGACTCTTATCATCTTGGATCTTGACCATCAGAGATTTTAAGGTGTTGAACATTGGTTAGATGTCGAGATACGTCAGATAACGTAAGAACCCCCACACAGGAGATGCCACATGGAAGGTGAGGTCCCACAACATACGGTCTATGTGGAAAATATTTGAACATATATTGACGACAGAGATTAGATAAGCCATCAGATCAATGACCCAAAACGAAAGTTGTAAAGGGGAGGAAAATAGCACGAGGGGTAGATCTAACCATTGACAGAAAGGCCAGATCAACAATCTTAAAAAACTACAGGCACTCAACTCGAAAGAAGTTTAATAACGAGGCACCCCCCACAATTTTGAAATGTGATAGAAAGAAAAGACACATGTCGACATATTGTTTATTGCGCCCCCCATGCCTCTAGATTTGAGTTAAGGGTCCTTTCCCCCACAATAAATCATGTGGTCCCACACACTTGGTCCTTTGCCCATTGGGGTAACTCAAGTAATGAGGGAAAATAAGCCTCGAGGGATTATGCATTGTGTGAACCAATTCAATGGCAACTTTTCCACTGGTCGGCTCATAAAATTGTTGGATCCACTTCCAATGCCAATAAAATCGATGTATAGTCTAATTAAACCATATTTATATGTATTTACGATGATGAGAAGATTAAGCATGATTGTAAAGATGAAGTAACAAAACGGGAAGCGCCAATATGGTGATTTTAGGCTAATGAAAGAACAAAGAATTGGGATGAAGATTGTTTGTTGAATACATAGATAAAAGGAGAGTGTTTTCGTGGTGGTGTAACAAGGAAGATGGAATTCTGGGCATTCCAAGGGACCAAAGACTTATTATCTGCATTGAATTTTTAGGGAAATGATTGAAATGTATGGTGACATAAAATTTATAGGAGTAATTTCGGTGAACAAGAGCACTATTAAGGCACAAGGATTGCAACAAGAATACAAATAAATTTATTAAGAATATCTGGTGCAATTATGATAGTTCTGTACACAAGTAACTCTATTTTGGAAGCTTTTAAAAGACTATTTTAGATCAAGAAGAATAATATAAATGTAGTACAATGGTTTCTTGTGAACGAATGCAAAAATAAGGGTGGCAGGGTGGAGCAAGGAAATATTGAGTTAGAGATCAATCAACATGTTGGTGCCTGTGAACAATAAATTTGTAGGTTGGTGCTCATAAGAGGATTGGTTTCCTCATAGAAAATTATTTATACACAAATTGACATTTATCTGCAAAATACTTTCAAGGTTTTCACAGTCTGGGTTTCCATTTCTATATCTGTGAATGTGTTGATTAATGTATGTGGTTATGATGAGTATATTTATGATATGAATGTATGCAATCATAAATGCTAATATGCTTTAAATTAGTTTATATCAAAAGGAATTAAAGTATGCAGTATTGATTCACCCCCCCTCTCAGTATTATTGAACATTCCAATAAGAAAACACCAACAGGAGTTCAGAAACGAACACAAATCGCAACATAACACACATATTAAAAGACACGGGAGGAGAATAGAGAGGACACAACAAAAACGAAGGTGAATGCGCTCAGGAAGAACACAATGACTTGAGAAGTTGAAGATGAGTTCTCATAGAGAATCCCAATGAACTAAATGAGTTGCAGATTCACGGATAGATGAAGCGGTGTGGAGGTGACTCACGTGCGTCACTCTGAGTAACAAAGTTGTTGGGAAGTTTTCCTTGAGGAAAATAGGAAAACTTGTACAAGGAATTGATGGTTGTTGGTGATCTCCTTCTCTAACTACTTCTTGGGCTGACCCGGGTTCAGATTTGAACAAGTTTCCAACAAATCCATTTAAAACTGTCGGCCCTCTTGGTAAACCATAAGGCAACACAACACACAAGTGTACTGCGTAGTCTCACCTGAGATAGTTCCATGGGTGACTGCAATGTTTAGATGCTTGCAATCTAGGAAAGAGTGGGGATATGGGATTGCAATTCATCTTCTTAAGCCTTGATCTGGTGGTTCTTTATATTATTCTTAATATCCATTCATCTATTAAGTTTATGCATGCATTCTAACAAATCTAACATATAAAAAATCTCACAGAACTATTCATTCATCAACTAACTACTTACAAAAAGTAATTATGCAATAAACACATCACATAACACAGGTGTTACCGTGGTTCACCCTCTCATGGGTTACGTCCACATAGATTTGGCTTCTCAGGCTCATTTGTTATGGTTCTGTAATATATGGCGCCACGCGCACTACAACTGCATTCATACTATCACAAAACAGACTCCACGACCTTTGTGAGGTTGACTAGATCGCACCAGGCTCCTCAGCTTGCGATCTAACGCTCAAAGTCTAGCTACTTTTCTCCCCTACAACTCAACAACTTACAAAAATAGTATCAAATCTTACAATAGTTTCCTTGACTGAATAGACCAAAACTTGCCAACCCCGACCTAGACCTCCTAGGTACTTATTTATACTAGTTTTTAGCTCATCGTCCCTTACAATCTCCTACAAAAACCCTAACCCTAATGTGGTTAGATTTTCTTGCATGCACGCCTTGCATGCTTACCTCGCACGTGTTGATTTTCCTTCCCACTGTCTTTTTCCAATTCAGGGTTTTATCCTCCAAAAACAGTATTTCCTCAAAATAGGCCTACACCAAACATGCCCCCAACACTAACATGTGGCTCATCTTGAGCCACCTAGGCATTGCACGCTCCCTAAAAAACCTCTGCTAGGTTGTGGAACTTGTTTGCAAGTTCCCTTCCTCTTGTATGAACATGCGTAACTCTTCCTGTCAGTGCCTCTACTGACTGCACTGTGATCTCCTCCTGGATCAGTGTCGCACCCTTTGTTTGTGCCTATGCCATGTTCCTCTTTTCCTCCTCTAATTACACGATCAACTGCGCTACTTTCTCCTGAAGTGGTTCTACTTCTGCCCGTCTCTCTTGTTTCTGCCTCTGTGCAACATTCAAATCTGCTTGCAGCTTCTTCAAGTCCTAATACCTTTCAGGCGCTCTGTGATGTTCATCGTTTTCTGTCGGTTCTTGAGATCTTGCATGGATACACTTAGTCTCTCTTCCTCTTGGTCCCACAGTTGGACCTGCTCATCCTCATCTAGATCTGCGTCACTCTGTCAAACAATCCTGCCGCTACGCTGACTTGTTCCTTCATTGCTGCCATTTGGAGTGCAACTTCCTTTTTCCTCTGCTCTCTCACCTCAGGAGGAGTTGTAGGAGTCAATTTTTCTTTTGATTTCTCAATATCTTGCCTATAGTGTTTGATGGTTTTGTCAATAAGCTTGAGTTTCTCCTCCGCACTTGTGTTCTCTGCCTGCACACTTTCAGGGATGTGATTGTACAATGTTGTCACACCCTATTCGATTCTATTTGTGCACTCTTTTTCTTCCTTGGTTTCAAACTTGACCTTTTCGATCACCAATTCCAAGGATTCCTTGCCATTTCTTATCTCCTGCAGTTCTGTTGCATCTGTTTTGTCTCGTGATTGTACCTCCTATGTGACACTGACTTGGAGCCTATACAATGCCTTGGTAGTTATTCTTGATAATACCAACTCTACCTACGCCAGAACCTCAATGGCGTTTTTGCTGCAGTTTCATTCATTTGCAACAAAATAGTTGTTAGCCTAAAAGTCAGACTCGCCTGGGCAATAGTCTAAACGGTGTCCTCCTTGCTTGGCGTAGTACTTGTCACTGCTGCTGCTTATTTGGGGAAGAATTCAGTTCACCTTTCAGGCCTCTGCGCTGACCTGATCTGCTCGAGGACTTGCTTTATTCCTCCCAGGTCGTCTTGTATTTTTCCTCTCTGGTGTTGGGCTGCTTCAAAATATTCCGCTGCACGGTCCTGCACCCTTTCTGCTATGAGGTCTGCGTCATCCTCGGTGATAGTGTATTCTGGCAGATGTTTGTGCACTTTTTCCTTCTTGCGCGATCCTCATGTATGTATTATTGGCCTCTTAGGGGGCCCTGTCTCCTGGGGTGGATGTAGAGGGGGTTTCTTGCATTGCGGTGGCCCCCGCTCCTTGTTCTTTCTGTCCTAGGGCAGTGTCCTTTTGTGCTTCCTGTGTACTCTTCTTCGACGCACTCCCCTTCTTCTGTTGCGTCGACTTCTAACGGGGTTTCCCCAACTTTGTTGAATTTTTGGGCACAACGGTGTCTACCTTTGTACCCTTAGGCACTTCTTGAGTCAGGACTGGAATCCTCTAGTCGTCATGTTAATCCCTCATTGCCATTTCTATGTCGTCTTCAGTGACACAATATCTCAGTTGTAGCCATTCCTTCCCTGGATCCCTGTGCGCTTGCATCCATATGTTATGCCTTGTCACCCTAAAGCCGGCTATGTCCCTGTATTATGCGACCACGTCTAGAGTAATCCTCCAAGTGTTCAGAACATTCTCCTGTTTCTCGTTGAAGTACCTGACAAAGGTACCTGTGTTAGTAGTTCTATGCTTAGGGTCCGAATATCTCCCCAATGATGTGTATCGCGCTGCGCGACATCAACCTATCCAGCCAGAAAAATGAGAGTACGGGGGCTCCCTCTACCCCATCATTGTGATCAAAATGAGTAACCACGAGTAGTGGAACTCTGTTCCCAAGTCCTGCATGTCTTTGTAATCTTCGAGGAACAATTTTAATAGATACGGGGCCCAGCTGAGTGTAGTGCCATTAATGCACTGCGCTGCAGCTACGATGACCCCAACAGGGAATTCCTCCTTGTGACATTTCCTAAGCATTTTGCAGGCCATGAGCTTGGTGGCCATCCTAGTTGTTGCGTCAATGATCCTCTTAATTATGATCTCACACGAGCCCCTCTTTGTGCCATAAGTTTTATTCATCACCTCGGCCAAGGCTTTCTCCTTTGTTTTTTCATCTAGGTATTGCGTGAGGTTCTCACCCATTGATGGAAACCCCGTGATGAGTGCAATAAGCTCCACGTCTATTGAGACGAGTTCTTCCAACCATAAGAATCCTCCATGGAGGATCGCCATCAACTACTTGACACAATTGTTTACTTATTTCCCCCTTCCAAAATGGGGAATTTCGAGTAGATTCAGAATCCTCGTTTTGGCCAGGCCGAGTGCCCATGGTTTCGATTGTAGGATTTGGTCTCCAAAGGGGCTTGTCCCTATGCTATCCATGTATACCTGCTGCGCAAACTTGGGGAATTTTCCAGCATCGACCATGTCGTGGTCCAAATATTTCAACTTCTTCACGCATCCCAGAAGTGTTGGCGTGGTTTGCACTCCCTCTGGAATGCGCGGTAGTATGATGGATACATCTAGTTGTCTGCGCGGGGACCGTGCCATGGGATATTTTCCCTTTCTTCTTGGCAGCTGACTTGAGGTCCCAACCTCCATCTGTCTCTTTTCTACGTCAGAGTCTAGTTGGTTGGTAATGTCTTCCACGAGACCCTCCTGCTGCTGCGCAGACTCTTTTCTGGGTGGTCTTGGCGTTGCAGCCTCTTTGTGCACGCTAGCTTCGCCATTTGTTCGTTGGGATTCTTCGGCCCTCGCAGGTTGTTGTACGGTGCTTGTGCCCTTTGTAGTGTGACCCTGCACACCATTGTGCGGGTCAATTTCCATGGCCTCTACTGTTGGAAGTTGTGTTTCTTCCACCACCGATGTAGGGCTTGCTGGTTCTTCATGTGGTGAAGGAATCTAGTCCACATCGACGAATTCCTTGGCCTGGGTAGTTTTCTGTTCGATCTCTGTGGTTTCATATGGTACCCTAACGCTACTTCTGGTTTTCCTCCCTCCTTGGCTTGGCGCGCCCATATTCGATGGTGTTATCGTGGGTACTGATCAGTTTTTGCCGAATGGGTTCCAACGGGTTCGCACTGTGTTCTTCGTCAATTCGCTTCAGCTCTGTGTGCTCTCTACCATTGCAAGTTCATGATTTCACAATAAGTCTTATGTTCCCCGCATTTCCCCTTTATATAGAATATGTCATGAAACTTCTCGGAGAAGCTTCCCTGGCTGCAATTAATGTAATGATGCTTTATGAGTACATTCCATTCAATTTCATAAATGCCACTTGTTGGTGCCTTTTTGTCGTAACCCTCATTTTTCACTTTTTCTGACTGTTAATCCCTTTTCCGACGCGCTGATATTTTCGAGTGCACGACGTATTTTTGCTGTAACTTTTCCTTAGTGCACAGTGTGTCGCCCGTATGTTGCACACATACATTTTCCAATATTTTTGTATTTTTTGTCTTTCCTATTTTTGTATTTATGTTTCCTTCTTTTTCTCCTTTTTGTTTATTTTTCTCCTTTTCTCTATCTTAACTTCTACTAGAATACACTATGTACATGTTTTCTTACTGCGCTATAAGTTTTAAGTGCTAGGAGGTTGACTATCCCTATACAGTTTCAGTCGACTTCCATTGATCATTCCTCTCAGTTCTGTGCCTCCCAAATCTTTCAGTTGTACATCTCCCCCATCTATGATAGTCTTCACTTCATATGGCCCCAACTAATGCACTCTGAATTTACTTGGATGCTGAAGAAATTTATTGTCATAAAGAAAGACTGGATCTCCCTCCTTGAAACTCTTCCTCTTGATACGTCTGTCATGCCAAGCTTTGTCTCTTCATTTCTGTACTTCCTGATGAAATCCTCCTAGAATCCTACCCTCCTCCATTTCCATTAGTTGATTCAACCTCTCCTTCACTGCGCCTCTTTCTGTCATGTTGGTGATTGATGCTACATGCATACTCGATAGCAAGAATTCCAGTGGTACCACTGCTTCTTTCCCATACACTAACATGAATGGTGTTTGTCCTATCAGCTTCTTACATGTAGTATTGTATGTCCATAGTACTGTTGGTATTTTCAAATCCCAATCATCCCTGTTGACATTGCAGATCTTTGTCAGAGCAGTCTCCAGGATCTTTTTGAAGGCTTCTATTGTTCCATTTGCTTGAGGATGGTATGGTGTACTCTTCTGATGATAGACTTCAAAGTCCTCTGTCATAGCCTTGATAGTGTTGTTGATAAAGTGAGTGCCTTGGTCACTCATCAAAATCTTTAGATAGCCAAATCTAGTGATCACTTGCTCAAACAAGAAATGTGTTGTTGTCTCTGCGCTACAGTCTTTTACTGGTGTTGCTTCTCTCCATATTGTTAAGTATTCTATTGCAACAATGATATATCTTTCTCCTGACCTTTTTGTTGGTGGATTAATTGGTCCCACAAAGTATATTGCCCATTTGTCAAATACCTACAAAGTTCCTTCTGGTCTTAGGGGCATCTCATCCCCTCTATTAGGTTTACCAACCCTCTGACAAACATCACATCTTTGGAAATATTCCTTAGCATCTCTGTGAATTGTTGGCCACCACAGTCTTGTGCGCAATACCTTCTGCGTGGTAGCTTTTCCTACATAATGTATTCCAACTATTCCCTCATGAGCTTCTACCAAAATCCCAGGCCTTTCATGTTCTAGTACACATCTTCTCAAAATGTTGTCTGCACCCATTTTGTATATGTGTCCTGCAATCAGTTGATAGTCTGTAGCTCTAAATACCAGATTCTTCCTCTGCGCAGTGTTAAACTCTTGTGGCACAATCCCTGTACTCAAGTATTCAATAATATCAACAAAGTATTCATCGACTATTTGTACTGAAAATAACTGCGCATCAGGGAAGTTGTCTTCCAAGTTGGTAGGTTCTTCTCCATTCGTTACCCTTGATAGGTGATTTGGTACTGCATTCAACTTCCATGGTTTTTCTGCCACTTCGAAATCAAGTTCCTGAAATAGCAATAGCCATCTACAGACCCTCCCCCCCAAAACTGGCTTGTTGACTAGATATTTGAGGGATGAATGATCTGTGAACATCTTAAAGTGTTTTCCCAATAAGTAATGTCTAAAATTCTGAAGTGCATAGACCATATCTAGGCCTTCTCTTTCAGTATTGTGGTAGTTCTTCTCTAATTCAGATTTTTTTTTGCTTGCAAATGCTATAGGATGATCCAAATCCCCTGCTCCTGGTTGTGCCAGAATTGCTCCAAGTGCTATAGATGATGCATCTACATGCGCATGGAATGTCTTTTCCCAATCCGAGAATACTAGAATAGGTGTTGTTACCATATTTTCTTTTAGGGTTCCCAAACCTTGTTGAAAATCCTCATTCCACTAGAATTTAGTATCCTTCTTTAACAATTTCTCCATTGGCACAGTGATTTGCGCATACCCTTTTATAAATTTTCTGTAGTAGCCTATATCTTGGCAGGATCTTGGCAGTGATCCGCACATACCCTACAATCTTGGCAAGATCTACTAGCAAGCCTTGTTTACACACTATGTGTCCCAACAATATTCCAAAAGGTGTCCCAAAGATGCACTTCTTGATATTCAATGATATCTGACACTGCCTGCATCTTTCTAACATCAGCCTTAACACTTCCACGTGATATTTTAATACACTGTATATAGTCCAATTGTTCATATATACTTCTAAAAACTGATGTATGAACTCCTTAAAATAAGCTACTACTACCCTTGAAAATATAGCTGGTGCATTCTTCAGCCCAAAATGCATGATTGTGTACTGGTAGGATCCCCATTCTATGGAAAAAGTACTCGTGTACCTGTCTTCTGGAACTATCTTGATCTAATGGTAACCTAAAAATCCATCTGTTAGTGAGTATGCCTCTTGGCCTCCCACATTATCTAATACCTCATGTATGAAAGGGGTGGGAAAAGGGTCATGTAGGCAAGCATAATTCAATTTCCTCAGGTCGACACAAATCCTTATCCCCCCTTGTTTCTTTTCTTGCAGTACCATATGGCTTATCCATTCAGATTCTTCTATTGGTTCTATAATTCCAACTTCTAACATTCTATCAATTTATGCTTTTACTTTCTGCTTATATGTTGGATTTAGTCTATAAGGTCTTTGTCTGACATATATAGCCTCAGGGTTGATATGTATCTTCATCTCTCCTATCTCTCCTGCTATGACTTTCATCTCTATAAACATTGTTGGGAACATGTCACTGTATTCGCCCAGTAACTCTATTATTCTTTCCACTGTTTGTTCATCCCAATAGTATCCAATACTTGCCATTTTAGGTTTATCTGTTGTCCCAATATTAACTTTCTTCACTTTGATAGGTGCAACAAATACTTTTGATTCCAAAGATGGACCTTCCACCTCTCATTCTCCCTCAATTTATGTAATCTGAATATTGCATGGGTCATCTTCATCTGGTGCTTCTTCTTCCACATGATAGCATGACAATAATTCCTTGACTGTTTGTCTGTGTTGTTGTTGATACTATGTCATGAGTTCAACTTCTGGTTCATCAATAAAGATTGCCCCTCTGATTTCTTTGAGTGCTAAATCAATGTTGGGGTTCTCATGTTCGAATGAGAAGGTTACTATAAAATTATGTTTTAATGTTGTCCATTCTGTAGTGCCTCTACGCAGTTCCTGGTCTACATACCAGTTTTATGGAATTCCTTCTAATGTATGGATGAAGTGATGAGGCCATTCCTATGGTGGTTTCACCCTCCATAGTGTTCTGCACCTCTCCAAATGTTCGGCTAGTGTCCCCTGTCCATCATATATCTGCATCTTATTGCTCCCTTGCTCTTCATCAAATCTAATGCACAGTAGTCGCTTACATTGGTACCAGTCCTTAACTGTTTCTTTGTGTGCACCCCACCATCTTTCAGGTGTTGCCTTGAGTGCAATGTCCAGGGATAAGAGCCTCTGATTCTCTAACACTTCATCTTCATATCTTGTTAGGATTTATTTTAAGTCATTTATACCATGGAAACTGGGAGGTTCTCTTATCTCGATACCCATCCACCTTACTGCACGGTCCATTGTTGCGTGCACCTTCTTGTGGAGACTTCATGTAATCTCTACTACCAATTCTCCAAGTCTGTATCTGAGTCAGAAGCACATGATGTGATGATCCTTGAGTCCCCCATCTGCAGTTAGATTAACATAATCTTCTTCGTGCACAATGGTTCTGTATAGCTGGTTTATTTCTTCCATATCTAAGAAAGTGGGATCTACAAACCTTTCGCCTTTGGATGGATCTAGTGGCGCAATGACTATGTACTCTCATGATTCAAATGCCATCTTCCTTGTCTTCAAGTTGATTATGGTTTGGTTATCAAATGCCCAATCCAGGCCAAGCAATGGTGGATAAGGTGTTTTACCATCCACTATTTCTATCACTTCAAAGTTTTCCTTAGTGCGCACTCCATCCAAATATACTGTCACACCGTTTAGCCTTCCAATTGGTAGAACTCTGTGTTGGTTTTATAGTTTCAGCTCAACAACTGAGTAGCATAATGTAGGCTCTCCCATACATTTCCATGTCTTCTCAGGTAAGATGTTGACCTCATAACCTAAGTCCAATATAATGTCTCCCATATTGAAATCTCCAATGTTGGCATTCAGTCTGAATTCCCTGCTTGTCCTCCTTCTTGAATGGAGGTGATTGACTGTCTTCTACTCTAACTTTCCCTCTACCTCGATATTACATCTTTCTAACATATTTTTCAACACTTTAACATATGATGGATTATTCAGTAGCTTATCACAGAATTGCAAAAAGGTCTTTATGGTATTTATTTGCACTATAGGTGGTACTTTGCTTGTGTGATCCATTGATAAAGAAATATCGTACATTGGTACATTCCGAGTATGTTGTGAAACTAATGTAGACACAACATCTTGTTTGAAGAACTCCTGTCTGGCCTCCTTGAATGTCTCATTTTCTTTCTGTGCATCAAACTGCTTCTGTGTCTCAGTATTTTTCTTCACCCATTGGTGTTGTGCTGGATCCGGTCTCACTGCTTCAGTTCATGTCTTAGTACCTCCTTGTGTGACTATGTTGATGTTTTTCCATAATCCCTAGTCTCTACAAAGATCCATTGTACATTATGATTTTCCCGATTTCTCTTTTCTTGAATCTTTCCCAATAATGTTGGGCAATCCTTTGTATCATGATCTGCTGCGCGACAGTACATGCATGTCGTAGGTGGAAGTGGACATTCCTTTGCATAATGTCTCGGCTTTTGGTAGTTATGGCACACTACTGGTCCTTTGCCTCTTCCAAAGCCTCCTCTTCCTCGACCTCCACCTCTGTAGCCAGTTCGATCTCCTCGAGGTGCATTGTACTGAGGCACCTGATTATACTGTGTGAGGTTATATTGTGGTTGCGTGTTATTGTATCGCGAATGCACAATGTTATACTACTGTTGCGCAATGTTGTATAAAGGTGGTACCTAGTTGAACTGAGGTGCAGCTTGCCTTGTCATCATTTCTTCTTGCACCCTATAGGTGTCTGACGTTCTTTCGCTCATCAAGTCCATTGTCCTACAATCTTTATCATCATGACCCACTAATTTGCAAAATTTGCAATATGAACTCTTGGGTATTATCTGATACTTTTGCATCATTGGACAATGATATGGATAATGTCCATGTGTTTTATAGATCTCGCACCATGGTCCTCCTATTGGAAAAGGGTTTGGTATCTCTGTTTCCATGTACTACACAAAATTTGGGCACTCATTCTTGTGATGTCCTTCTGTCCTGCATGTGGTACACCAAACAACTTCTCTTTTCTCTTCGCCCTTATTCTAGTTTAGTTGTAATGCGAGGTTCTTCAGATCCTCCTTCAACTCCTCTATTGTTGGATCTGTCTTCTAATACTGGTTCTCTTCCAGTTGTAGGGCTTCCTGTAGAGCCTATGCCCGAGTTTGAAACTTCTTATACCTCAAATGGTATTTTAGATGTGGTAATAGTGAATTCACAGAAAAATGTCTACGCTGCATATCAATCATGACATACTTCAACTTACCTTTAAGACATTTAAACCTTTGATCAATCTCCCAAATAGACTCACCTGGTTTCCACCTGATTTCAATAATCTCATTCATGTATTGATCCTCTGAGCTAGGCTTATGAAATTCATTTATCAGTGACTTCTTTACATCTGCAATTGTCCTTGTTGTTCTCGGTTGACTATTTACAACTAAGCTCATGTACCAATCCAATGCATGGTCTCTTAGCGTGATAACTAACTACACAAGTTTTATATCCTCATCTGTGATTTGCTTTGCTTTCCAAATATTCTCACAGATAAACAAGTGTTTTTCAGGATCCTCTGATGCCTCTCCCTTGAATTCGGGTAACCTGATGGTGGGATCATGTCCTGCCATTTTGAATGGTGATGAACTATGACCTCCATGCGATGCAAATACTTGACTACTACTTCTTGAACTGGCTCCTCCAGTCGGTTCTCCATGATTCGGTGCACTTCTCGCTGTCTTCCTTCCACTAAAATTCGGTTATTTGAATGATGGTGTTCTTTCTGGTGTATTAGTCGCACATGGAGTTATGGGTTCCACACTCACACTGACATGGATAAGAGTTCTTCCTTCTGTTCCTTCCCTTAGACCTCTTGTATTCCTTTCATATGTTGTGCACATGATTTCCTCAATCTTCTCCACAGCCCGAAGATCCTCTCTTCATCACTTGCCAAGCCTTCTCTATCTGCTATGGCTCTCTTCTTATTATTTATCTTATATTGGTAGGGTACTCCACTGCACATCTTTCCAGCTATTGCCATTATCTATTTTATCTGATATTCCTCCATCATTATTGGGTCCATGGAATCCTAATCCAGGTGGATATCTATGGCCACCCACCTTTTCCAACTGGCTCAAACTAGTTTTCTGACAATTTTGGTAATTTACTATTTTTAGCAGTTTTTAACTTACAGGGCCATTTTGAGGGCCTAAATGAAGGTTTTTCAAGATAAATCTTCTCAATGATAGCCAGAGGATCCTATTTATCCCCTAAAATGAATCTCCTCGACGATACCTTTCCAACTAGCTATCGTGCGCCCCAAACAGAGATCGTATGCCAAAGTTACGCCTCCAAGAAGTTGATACACCAAACTACCCAAAACGAGGTCCACAAAACTGTTGGATTTTCATCTTCTGGGGTTAGGGTTTTGGATTTTATTTATGATAAAAGACCA
This sequence comes from Picea sitchensis, assembly GCA_010110895.2. Classification (NCBI taxonomy): domain Eukaryota; kingdom Viridiplantae; phylum Streptophyta; class Pinopsida; order Pinales; family Pinaceae; genus Picea; species Picea sitchensis. The sequence continues at coordinate 43,881 of SNQJ01S0026140.1, read as the reverse complement.
TTGGAGCCTCATTTTAAAATCATCTTCTTGTGAATGCGAGTAACGGACACATCTCTTCTTAGAGATAAGCTGCCACCATTCTAGCGAGTCTTTCACTTTGTATTTTTACAGTCTTTGTACATTTTCACTCATTAATAGAAAATTGTGTATTATTGTATCTCTGTGTTTATGGTTGATATCTCTGTACATTTTTTTATTATATCTCCGCTCTCAATTATTGCCAAAAATAATCCAGATTAGTGGTATCAGAGCAGGATGCGCTTGATCGTTTTTCAGTGCATGTCCTTGACGAGGTCCGAGTATACAAAGTTGGGTCTCGAGCTTGTCTCTCTTGAAGACAATTGCTCTTGCATGGCCAAGAAAACCTCCATGGTGGAATAAAATAAGAACGACAAAGCAAACAATTCTATTAATCTGTTGCTTGAGCAAGCTCTCACGCGATAGAGGGACGAAATGATGGAGAATTTTTCCCACATCCTTCAACGTCTGTTGATAACAACATACGTGTCTTCATCAAGAGACCACTTTGGAGGCACCTCACCTTTAAAGGTATAGGTTAATTTTGATATTCCCATATTTGAAGGTCAGATAGATGCCGATGCCCTAGACAACTGGTTAAATCTGCTAGAAGGTTATTTCTCTGTTCACCATTTTTCTGACAGGGAAAATATCACCTTTGCACTCCTTAAGGCTCTCACCCATGTCAAACATTGGTGGGAAACTCAATGGGATCAAAGTTCCACAGAGGAGTCTGGAATATATGGGGTCGATCCCCCTTGGGATTTTTTTTTGGATGTGTTCAAGGAACAATATTACCCTTTTGGAAACTATGAAGACTAGTACATGAGATGGACCACATTGCGGTAAGAGATGGGCCAAGCATTGCCAGAGTTCACCAATACCTTCCATACCTTGCGCACCAAGCTGGGTATCAAAGAGTCTAAGCTACATTTGGTTCTGAAATACCGTGGGGCTATACACAGATACATCCAAACTGAAATGGATTTTATGGATATCTCATCACTCTGTACTGCGTATCGATATGCTATTAAAATCGAGCAGAAATTTAAGCACCAGAACAAGAGGGATTTCGGGTCTGCAAATCCGCAACAAAAAAAGTATGATAAAGACGGACCTAACAAACAACCTCCCGAAAACTAGTCCAATCCAAAGGAAAAGAAGGGTCACGAAAAGATGAAGAAGGACATCGAAAAATGGTGCGATTTCCACAAAATCATCTGGCACAACACTAATGAATGTCACTCAAAACATTCATTGGTGGCCGAGATCAAAGACAAGGATTAAGAATCTGATTCATAAAATACTGATAGAAGACGTATCATCGACGCAGATCCCACTGCTATTGTCGCAACTGCATCAATTCAACCAGAAGAACCAATAGATACTGAAGATGGGGAGCACCTTTTTCATTCACAGATGTGGGTGAAGGGGACCCTGTTGCATTTTATTGTTGATAGCGGAAGCCAGAAGAACCTCATATCAGCAAAGGTCGTCAAACAGTTGGGATTGTCGACAATGCCACACCCGCAACCATACAACATCGAGTGGCTTCACCATGAATGAGATCTCCATGTTAGCCAACAATGTCAATTGTCATACAGCATCCAACCTTTAAAGGATGAGGTATTATGTGATGTTTCCTCGCTGGATGTTTGTGATGTTCTCTTGGGCCAACCATATATGTGGAAGCACCATGCTATCTATGAGTCTCAACCCCGTAGTGTCACTGTTACGTTGGGGATTCATATCTAAATAATACCAGAGGTAGTTCCAACTACTGTCCCACCTAAAAAATGTCATAAGGTAGTATGTCATACTACAAAATTCAACTTCTTCACAATCTGTTCAAAAGGTGAACATAAGGATATTACAACCACTACAAAATCCGCCCAAGCACCTTCTATCCAACAGAAGCGGGTCAACAAGATTGCAACAAAGTGTAAGGATTCCTTCTGCACACATGCATCTCATGTATCTAGACAACCTTCAACAAGCTAAGCAACACAACTTCTCCAACAAGGCAAGCAACTCATCAAATTGCAGAATCAACAAATGTGTTTCCCTCTCCCCCAGGCACTCAACACTATGGAGACCATTTCTTCCTAAGGAGGGAGGATTGATACAGGTGGATATCAGTGGCCACCCACCTTTTCCCACTCGCTCAAAACAATTTTCTGGAAATTTTGGTAATTTACTATTTTTAGCAGTTTTTAACTTCTGGGGCCATTTTGAAGGCCTAAGTGAAGGTTTTCCAGGATCGAGCTTCTTAATGATAGCCAAAGGATCTGATTGATCCCCCAAAATGAATCGCCTTGACTATACCTTTACAAGGAGATATCGTGCACCCCAAACGAAGATCATATGCCAAAGTTACGCCCCCGAGAAGTTGATACACCAAACTACCCAAAATGAGGTCCACAAAACTGTTGGCTTTTCATCTTCCGGGGTTAGGGTTTTGGATTTTCTTTATGATAAAAAGGCCTTTGGAGCCTCATTGTAAAATCATCTTCTTGCGAATGCAAGTAGCAGACACATCTCTTCTCAGAGATAAGCTGCCACCATTCTAGCGAGTCTTTCACTCTGTATTTTTACAGTCTTTGTACATTTTCGCTCATTAATAGAAAATTGTGTATTACTGTATCTCTATGTTTATGGTTTCATCTATGATACATTTATGTTATATTGTTGGATATTCGAGATATCTCTGTACATTTCTTTATTATATCTCCACTCATATCGTTCCGAAAATAATCCGGATCACATCCTTCTTGCCCTTATCTATCTCTCCCTCCATAATTCCAGCTTCTGTCATGCTTCCCCCCTTCCCCCATGCATGCAGGGAAGTTTAGTTGTATGATTCCATAGTCATTACACTTTTGTTATATAGTAAGATCTTTATGGAAGTATACAACGATCTGGTATACCTACTTTTGGGTCCTTTTAAAAATTCTTGCTTTGCTACGCTGTACGACTTTGCGGTATCTATTGCAAATTCTATGATAAACCCTGCAACAACACCGTTAAGCCAGAAATCTACTGCACGCGTGAATTTTTTGTTAACTTGTTGTAACTGCGTGATGTCCACTCGAGCTGTCTAATTCTATTTGTAGGGTGGTTGTCTTTCAACCTCAATATCCACTCCTGCAACACATGCAGGAAATCACAGAAAAATACTTCATGCAAGTCACTAAACACGTACTTGTCCAGATATTTGAGCGGTGTTAATTTAGGGTTTTCATTTTCTTTTTGCACAAACTCCAGTTCCCTTGTTTTCAACAAACTTTCAATCTCTGCCTTCATTGGATTCCATGGTTTGAACATTCCCTTCTACACTTTCATTTTCGGTGCGACTCTTTCATGGATCCCACTCACTCAATCCCATGTAGTTCTAGACGGAAACAATTTTTTTTATTGGTGATCTCCTTCTCTAACTACTTCTTGGCCTGACCCAGGTTCAGATCTGAACAAGCTTCCAACAAAACCCTTTAAACCTATCGTCCCTCATGGTAAACTAGAAGGCAACATAGTACACAAGTGTATTGCGCAGTCTCACCCGAGATAGTTCTATGGGTGACTGCAATGCTTAGATGTTTGCAGTCCAGGAAAGAGTTGGGATCTAGGATTGCAATTCATCTTCTTAAGCCTTGATATGGTGGTTCTTTCTATTATTCTTAAGATCCATTCATCTATTAAGTTTATGCATGCATTCTAACAAAACTAACATATAACAAATCTCACAGAATTATTCATTCATCAACTAAATACTTACCAAAAGTAATTATGCAATAAACACATCACATAATACAGGTGTTACCGTGGTTCACCCCCTCCTGGGCTACGTCCACAAATATCTGGATTGTCAGGCTCATTTATTATGGTTCTGCAATATATGGCGCCACACGCACTACAAATTTGTTCATACAATCACAAAACAGACTCCACGACCTTTGTGAGGATGACTAGATTGCAGTAGGCTCCTCAGCCTATGATCTAACCCTCAAGGTCTAGCTACTTTTCTCCCCTACAGCTCAAAAACTTACAAAAATAGTATTAGATCTTAAAATAGTTTCCTTGACCGAACAGACTAGAACTTGGCAACCCCGACCTAGACCTCCTAGGTACTTATTTATACTAATTTTTATCTCACGAGCAATTACAATCTCCTACAAAAACCCTAACCCTAATGTGGTTAGGTTTTACTTCATGCACGCCTTGCATTCTTTCCTCACATGTGCTGCTTTTCCTTCCTGCTGTCTTTTTCCAATTCTGGGTTTTATCCAAGAATGATTTTAAGGATGGAATTTTGTATTAAAATGTAGAAACATGGGCTAATCTTACTAGTTCTTAATATGAAAAATGTGAAATGTTTGGCGATAGTTTTCTAAAAATATTCAAATTTCTAAGGAATTTATATAGTTTCTATAAAATTTTAATGATTTGTAAGGTAAAATAATTTTATTCTATAGAATTTGGGCAAATAGTTTTTAGAAATAATGGAAATTAGCTAATCTTTTTATGGAAAAAACCATGGAAAATTATCCCATTTGGGAAATTTAGCCCCTATCCTCCAAAAATAGTATTTCCTCAAAATAGGCATGCACCCAACAATGGCCACCCTAGAAGACCCAGATCCAATCTAGAGCAATAGAGAACCGCGACTTGGTGCTTACTAGAAAGAAATCAACACTGGTAAGGGGAGGTCGTTGAGGGACTATATAGAAAAGAAGGGACTCCATTGTGCAAAGTAAATCTAGTTGGGAAGGTACCTAATAAACCAGTGGAGATCCTAAGCATAGTGGGAAGAGGGCAACTTCTGTTGTTTCTAGAGGAGTGAAGGAAAGTAACCTTCATGGACCATTTGCTTAGAATGGTAGTCAACTGAATCATTATCCTTATGGGATCATGGCTTGGCACAGGGGTGTTATGTTGTTGAAAGGCATACTACAACATAGCCTACGGTTGGGAGGAAAGACTTCCTCTCTCAGCCAGTTGGCTAGTTTAATATCTCACTGAACAAATAAGTGTTTTAGCTTAACATGTCTGATTTATGCTTAGTGATGCAAATATGTTGTATTATGGTTTGTATGATAAATGTGAATGCATGAAACGATGGTTGAATTCCTGAGTAAAATGGATTATACATGTTTATCTTCATTAATAACCTAGTAAATTTGAATAGCCTAGTAAGTAGTGTTAATATAGAGTGTATCCCTGTGAAAACCACAAGCCTTTGAATGGAAAGATTGCAAGATTTAAATCTTCACTATAAGAGTGGAGGGAGGATTGCTCTGGTACTTTGGAAGGTCTTTATCTAGATAGGGAGACTTAAGCCCCATGAAACTCACTGGCTTGAAATGGAAAGTTTACAAGATATGCAAATCTTCATCCAGGATTTGAGGTGAAAATGCCTTAGTCTATTCAGAGTGAAGGTGAGAGTCCAATAAGGTCTGGTAGAATCTTGATAAACATGCCTCGAGAAACCCTGGAATGGTTAAGTCCTAAATAAGATTGCTATTCTGAAGGAAACCAATGTTTTGAGTTAGGATGAATGTTAGGGACCTAACGTCCCTAACTTCTCATGTAGATAGAATAATATATTTTCCATGTAATAAAGGTTGACATTAGTTAATAAGGCATATTTAATAAATATGAAGAATTCGATGTAAGAAGACCTAATAGAAGCTTTCACTTCTAGAAATATCTTCCTCTAGATTGTTCTTTAGAAGATAGAATTAGTATAAATAAGAGTAGGAGGCATGATAAAGTTTTGTCTTCATAATTATTGTAATAGAACTATGCTTTGCTAGATGTTGCCCCCACGAAGATGCAAGTGAACATTGTTTTCTTTGAATAAAGGTATTATTTTTGGTATTGCTCTTCTAGATGTTTTGTTGTTCCATTAATATTCGTTGAATATTTTTGTTTTTGCATATTATATTACATTTTGTACCTTACAAGTGGTATCATATCACTTTCCTTGGCAGGAATTGTGGGTAATTTTTTTTTTCCAGAGTAGGGATGTGTACTTATGACATCCTTAAAGCACAAAGATCTTTCGTTCAATAGGTAAAACTGTAGTGGGGAAGAATACACGCAGACAATACAGGCGGTTTCATGGGGTTTCCTAAAAACCAAAGTTTCACCCTTGTTCGAAACCTCTGTAACCCTTGTTGGTACCCCTCGAGTAGTACTGCATCAGACAAAATCTGTACACGGCCATCACTCCCATGTACCAACAGGTATATTGAGACTCCCCTAGGTCTATTGAAACCAACCATAGATCAACTGATTGGTCGCCTAACTGCTATAGTTCCACCGAGAATAACACTCAAGAAGACACTCTCTAGTACATGGGTAATCATGTAGTACGACTAAGGGTACGATCAAGCCTCCTTAGTTGGTGCCCTAAGATGTTGGGTCAAGTACTAATGTTTGATCCCACATGTATATCAAAGAGCTATAACATAGGGAAAAAACTTGTCCATAGGCACCCTAGGAACCCTAATCTGGGGGGGAACATACCAAACAAGGATCATAAAGGATATTTTGGCTGCACAACCTTTCCTCTTGCATTCCGATTGTGAAATTACTACACATTGTTTTCTGTTAAGAATTTGGGCATTTCGACACTGCAGTATTATTCAGGTCGAAGTATAACTCCGCAGGAGTAAAAATATTCTGGGTACTTACCACATCCTTATTTGAGATCTATCCCATTGGATTCCTCTTTTTTCCCTGATCGTTGTGATACCTATCATTTTAAACCTTTTTTTTTGTGGACCCATCCCTTTTCAACACCCTTATTTCCCACTTATCTCATTAGTTTCATTTCATTTCCCTATTCATAGTGGTATATATCACTTATCTGCCATTTTGTCCATGGAACTACCCCCCATCTCCTAATGGCCCCCACTTGCCAAGATGAAACCAATAAAAAACTGAATAATGACATTATTTCCATTCATGCCAAAATGGACCACATGCATGACCAACTTTCTATCCAAATAACATAACTCAAATCTGCTTTCCAACAATTTAGCTCTCAGGGTCCTTCCTCCTTTGGCCCAAACCCCCAAGTCGAAGGTGTTGACTCTTCCAATCCTATGCACTTTCATTCTAATCGTGACCCCCAGTTTCCTACAGTTGAGGTGAACAAATTTGATGGCTCAGATCCAACCGCCTGGGTCACTCAGATGGAACATTATTTTACCCTGCATGGCATTACTGATGAATTGACCAAGCTTCATTACGACATTCTCTATTTGGATTTGGAACATTGCCAATGGTGGACATGGCGTAGAAATGCACGCCAAGGGTATGTTTCTTGGACACAATTTGTTTCTAAGTGCTATGAACGCTTTAGCACAAACACCGACCATTTAGGCCATTTGACCAAGTTGAAACAGTCAGAAACAATGTAAGATTTTATTGCTTCCTTTGAACACCTGGATTTCCGAATGGAGGGTATGACTGATGCCTTCTTCCAGGGATGCTTTATCAATGGCCTTAAGGATGAAATTTGAGCCTAGGTCCTCATGGCTTGCCCCTAGACTTGGTTGGAAGCAACTAAACGTGCCAAGTAGACACAACAGGTCATCTTCCCCCCCCC
>SNQJ01S0026140.1:25865-36139 GCA_010110895.2 Picea sitchensis | reverse complement strand
GATGTTTTTGATGAAGATGTTGAAGTTTCACCCGAGGCAGGGCTACTCCCAGCAGTTGATCTTACACCACCCTCTGATCCTCCAAAAGTTGACCCACTGATCTCAGTGCATGATATCATTAGCGTTTCTGCTCCCCAAAACCTCAAATTAATTGGTTACATTAAGCACAGGAAAGTCATCATCTTAGTTGACAATGGTAGCACTCATAATTTCATTTATCGTCGCCTTGCCCAAGAAATCAATTGCTATATTTGTGTTGTCAACAATTTGCAAATCATGATTGCCAATGGTGGTTCCATGAAATGTGGGGGGAGTTGTGAAAATGTGTGCCTACAAATTGGTCAGTATAACTTGAAATGTCACATGTTTTCTATTGACATGGGTGGTTGTGATATTGTGCTTGGTGTTGAATGTTTGCGCACTCTCAGCCCCATCACCATGGATTTTAAGGATTCAACCATGCAATTCCAAGAAGAAGGCCAATAATGAAAATTCCAAGGCATTACAACAGGCTCGCGAACGATCATTAGTTCCCACTGCATGGAAAAGTTACTCAAAAAAAGTCATTCTGCCATCATTGCCCAACTCTATTCCATTCAAGGAGTTGAGACTCCCTCGGTGCACCCCAACCTTCAATCTATCCTTTCCCAACATCATACTATTTTCTAAACTCCCCAGGGCCTCCCCCCTCCCATGGTGACCATAATCATTCCATTCCTTTAATCTCGGGCAATATTCCTCCAAATGTGTGCCCTTATCGTCATCCCTTTCCTCAAAAAAATGAAATTGAGAAAATTGTCCAAGAATTTCTAGAAGCGAGTGTTATCTGTCCCAACATCAACCCTTATTATTCCCCTATTGTCATGGTCCTCAAGAAGGAAGGCACTTGGCGCATGTGTCTTGATTTTTGTGCCCTCAACAAACTTACCATCAAGGACAAATTCCCCATTCATGTCATAAATGACCTTTTGGATGAACTCAGTGGGGTTTAATACTTTTATCAAACTTGAACTTTGTTCTGGCTACCACTAGATATGTATGAAAGAGGATGACATTCCCAAGATTGAATTCCACACTCATGAGGTCCATTATGAGTTCTTGGTCATGCCCTTTGGTCTATGTAATCCCCCCTCCACTTTTCAAAGTTTCGTGAATCATTTTTTTCGTGCTTTCCTTCATCACTTTGTGTTAGTCTTCTTTGATGATATTCTCATTTATAGTAAAACGCGACAAACCCATCTCACCCATGTGGATCAAGTTCTCCATCTCCTCTCCAAGCACAAACTTTTCCTCAAACAATCTAAATGTGTTTTTGGTGTCTATGAGGTTGAGTACCTGGGTCATATTGTTGGAAAGGACGGTGTAAGGGTGGATCCTAAGAAAATTGAAGCTATGTAGAATTGGTCTCACCCTAAAACTCTTAAAAGTATACATGGTTTCTTGGGTTTAACAAGATATTACCACAAGTTTGTTCAAAATTATGGAAAAATCGCAGCTCCTCTAACAATTCTCCTTAAAAAGAATTCTTTCAATTTGACTCTAGTCGCTGACCAATCCTTCCAAGCCTTAAAAGAAGCTATGTGCACTACTCATGTATTGGCCATACCTGACTTTACCAAGGCCTTTGTTATCAAATGTGATGCATGAGGGAGAGGAATCGGGGCAGTACTTATGCAAGATGGATGACCTTTGGATTTCACCAACAAATGATTGTCAGAGCAACATTTGGGCCAATAGATATATGAAAAGGAAATGTTGGCTATTTTGCATGTTGTGGATCTCTGGTGCCCTTATCTATTGGGTTGATGCTTCCAAATTAAAACGGATCATCAAAGCCTCAAGTACTTCCTGAAACAAAAAATTTCCTCCCCAGAGCAACAAAAATGGGTAACCAAGTTGTTTGGATATGATTATGAGATCATTTACAAGAAGGGTAAATAAAATGTGGTGGTTGATGCTCTTTATAGGAAATATGAAGAATAATGGTCCCTCTTTTCCCTCTCATTCATTGTCATCCAATGGATTTAGGATTTCCACCACGAATTGTTGCAAGACCCCAAAATATCTAGCCTAATCCAAAAACTGTAACAAGATCCCCAAGTTGCTCCAGGGTACTCTTGGCACAATCAAGATTTTTGCTATAAAGGTCGCCTATATTTAAGAAAATAGTCGGCCCTAGAATCCACGATGCTCTCTGAGTTTCATGCTTCACCTATTGCCGACCATTTAAGTTTTACCAAAACTTATGAACGGGTCAAACGTTCTTTCTTCTCGGACGGTATGAAACATGACATCCAAACCTTTGTGGCCAAATGTGATACTTGTCAACGCAATAAGGGTGAAATTGTCAAATCTCCTCGCACACTCCAACCACTTCCACTTCCACCTACTATTTGGACTCATATTTCTATGGATTTCATTGTTGGCTTACCCAAACTAGGCAATAATCTTGTCATCATGGTAGCAGTCGATTTTCTTCCAAACATGCTCATTTATGTGCTCTTCAACACCCATTCCCAACATCCACAGTGGCTCAAATTTTTATGGCTAATATCTTGAAACTCCATGGAATGCCTCATTCTATTGTTTTTGTTCGTGATCCAACTTTTACCAACAATTTTTGGTAGGAATTATTCAATCTCTAGGGAACTCAATTGCATCTTATCACAACCTATCATCCATAGAATGATGGCCAAACATAAGTGGTCAACAAGTGTTTGGAAACATATTTGAGGTGTTTTGTGTCTGACCAAAAACATCAGTCGGTTCAGTGGTTACCCCTAGCTGAATGGTGGTACAACACCTCTTACCATACTACCACTCACATGACTCCATTTGAAGTAGGCTACGGACATAAACCACCATCGGTTCTCCCATACATGCCATGAGTCTCCAAGGTTTAGGAGGTTGACCGCACTCTTACAATCTGCATGACCATTATCCATGCTCTCAAAGAAAATTTGGTCATGGCTCATAACCACATGAAGCAGCAGGCAGACCAAGGTCGTTCTGAAAGCTAATTTGCTAAAAGGGACCAGGTGTTTCTTCATCTACAACTGTACAAGTATAATTCACTAAAATCCCAATAGTTTCAGAAGTTGGCCCCCAAATTCTATGGTCCTTATACTATTCTCAAATGCGTGGGGCCAATGGCATATTAATTAGCCTTGCCTATCCACTGCAAGCTACATCATGTATTTCATGTCTCATGCCCGAAGAAAGTGATTGGCACCAAATGTGTAACGCCCCCATCCACCCAAGCTGGGCTACATCACACAATCTCAACTTTTGTCGCTCTAAAACCAATCTGTAACATTCCCGTTACCAAATTGATTCTAATACCAACTGTAAAATCATCCAACTTACTAATGAACAATGCTATTCTAAAAATACATTGTGCGAATTCTACTCTAAACACTAGTCTGTGCAGTATCACTTGAAGTAATGTGCTCAGCCCCAAGCTTGAGTTGTGACACTCAATTAAAAATTACGGAAGTAACATGAAACAACTGTGCACAAGCATACTAAACACATGACAATACTATGTGTGCAACCATTCTGGCATCACACACCAAATCTGTCTTACTTATGCACGTAGATTGCTTCCTTGTGCTCATAAGTAAATCTAGCCTCTGGTGCACATAAAGTATTCTCTACACGCACGATCATTCAAACCTCTTCTTGAAGATTCATAACCCAAATTCATAAGGTTAACTTAACAAGAAAACTAACAATAACTTTCATACTCACGCACAACTACAAATAATGAATATACACACCACATTTACACATGCAAGAAACATATTACAAAATAATAGCAATTACTTATATGCAACAACATACAAGAATTAAATCCATATCAAACACAGATAATTAAGCACACATTAAATGAGACAAGGACATAAAGACACTTATCTTTTATGAAAAGTCACCAACTGCCCGTAAAATTCAGACGTTCCTCCCAGCCATAGACTCTATTGATCATATACTTTCAGCAATAGGTCACCCCAGAGTTGGGGATTAACTCCACCGGGGAAAAAGGGTTCCTAATGCTAGGCTAAAGTCTGATACTCAACAAAATTGCTCAGTCCAAGGTTCCACTGTTGCAACTAGTCTACAATCTCTCATTCCCCACGCACCTGTCATACCCAAGGAAGTGTGCCCCTTCTCTGTTCAACAGTCCCTTGACTGCCCCACTTTTCTTCCACTGTTACCAACAACATGTTGATTTTAACCTTGTACAATATTTTACTGCAAACAGATTTTCAATAAAAGAACAAAAAAGATACAATGGCAAATACACACATTACACATTGATTTTCCCTGGAAACCCAAAATGGGAAAACCAACATATTCTATATTCATTCCCTCATACATTGTTTACAATACAATATACATATAGGATCCAACGACATACAAAACCCTAATCCAATGACCTGGATTAGTCAACAACCCTAATTCCTTACAGAATCCTTAACCGGAAATAGAAAACCATTGGCAAAAAACCTTGTGCGAAAAAACTGCCCATAAATGGACACGAATATCGAGGACTGCCCAAAAATGGACAAGAAAACCGAGGGATTTTTTTCTGGTGAATTTCCCCCAAACTCCCACGCAGGGGGCTCCCGCCCCCCCCCGCATCCCCCCTCTTACCTCCCTGTGCGCCCAACCCAACCTAGACACTACCTCTCATCGTTCAAAGGATATAACACATACCCAACACAACGGGTCAGATAGGAAGTCTTCGAGCCCCGTGACTAATGCCCAACTGACCAGGGAACAATTCTCAGCAGAACTGTCACCTGGAGAGATTACTCATGGGCCTGACAACCCGCCTCTTCGATAATAAATATCTCACCTAGGGAGACTACTCATGGGCATTACAACCCTCCTCTTCGACAATAAAGCCTTGAATTACAATACCCAAAACCCCTTACAAGCTCCTCTCTGCAGATAAGGTAATAGTCATCCTCTCTAAGATGATCCAACCCCTTATGCACATGAGAGTGAATAATCCCAAATGAGTTCTCCCCTCGAAATACACTAAGTCCAAAAATATATATTGCATGCCTTAAACTTGACACTTGTCACTTTCAGAAGTAGCTTTAGCCACTTGGCAACTCGTTCCCTACCTCATGAACTTAGGATAAAGAAATATCCATAACTTACACTTTTCAAAAATGCTATTAAAATATTCCCTAGTACTTAAGTCCCCCCCTTTTCCCTTTTCTGGTGGAGTTATCCCCCCATCTCTTTTTGTATGATATGTCTACGCGCAATGATGTAATATTATATTAATAATTTGAGTATGATTATTCTTACATGGATAGGCACACTGGCCTATCTGCATCCCGGCTCACCAGCCTCATAACCACATAGACTCTTCAGCCTCAACACACACACACACACACACACACATATATGTATCTCGGCTCGGTGCGCACTCACAGGTCATCCCCACACACTTAACCTAGTGCACACAAGACTGTGAAATGTGTGCACCGTTTCTTTGATAACAATTCCCACGCACTACTTAGGTGCGCATAACACTAAAACTTAGTGATAATGGCTCACCATACTATATGTACATTTACACTTACAATTGGTACCATCGGCTCACCAACCTATATGTACAATTACAAAGGATTCTAGATTAGGGACATTACATTCATTTATGCACTGTCCTCAGTGCATCATATACACATGTAAATACAATTTTTTTTTTTTTTTTCAAAACGATGCAGGTACTTTGCCCGCATAGCATTCTCGTGCACCTAAGTTGCATCCTCAAGATCGTACCGGGTCCATTGGAACTTTACCAACTCCATGACTTGATTCCAGAGCTATTTGAATTTATGATCCAATATGCAAACTGGTCACATTCGAAAATCGACTTCTGTATCCACCTGAATGACATTCCAATTAATAATATGATTAGCATCAGGTACATACTTCTTAAGCAATGATACATGGAAAACATTATGAATACACAAGGATGTAGGTAATGCAAGCATATATGTGACATGACCAATCCTCTCAAGGATTTCAAATGGCCCACAGTAGTGCGTTGCTAATTTAGAACAATTCCCCAACTTCAAGGAACTGCATCTGGCTTTCACTTTTAAGAACACATGGTTTCTCACTTTAAATTCTCTATGGTTTCTGCCTTTATTTGGGCAGCTTTAATGCCTATCTTGGGTAGCCTTTAAATTCTTCCTTATCTTTACCATCCGCTCTTCCATTTCTTGGAGCAGATCTAGCCCAACCACTGTGCAGTCTGCTTGGTTTTCCCTCATTGGTGTGTTGCACTTTCTGCCATAAAGTGTTTCAAATGGGCCCATATTTAAAGATTCTTGATAACCATTGTTATAAGAAAAATATACCAAATGAAGGTAGTATTACCATTTCGATGGTTTATCCATCACATACATCCTAAACATATCTTCAATCACCTGGTTTACCCTTTCTGTTTGTCCATTTGTCTCAGGGTGATACGTTGAGATAAAGTTCAGATTTGTTCCAAATCCTCTGAATATCCCTTTCCAAAAGTTCAAGGTGAAATTGGAATCTCTATTAGACATAATTGTCTTAGGTATACCATGCAACTTAGCAATTTCTCGCATGTATATTTCAACAATGTTGGTTGCCTTGTGCCCTGAATTCATTGGAGTAAAATGGGAAGCTTTAGTAAGCTTGTCCACCACTACCATAATATAATCATGCTACTTAGCAGTCCTAGGTATCTTAGTAATGAAATCCATGGTTACAAATTCCCACTTCCACTTAGGAATGGGAAAATGATGTAGCAAACCAGTTGGATGTTTGTGCTCAACCTTGACTTTTTGACATTCAAGGCATCTAGCAATAAAATCAACAACTTCCCTTTTCATACCTAGCCAATAGTATTGTTTTTTGACTGTGACAATTGTCTTCTGGTAACTTGGATGTCCAACATAAGGAACCTTATGCATCTATGACAATAAAAAACTTTTCAATTCCTGATGAATTGGCACATAAACTCTACGCCTATACATGAGGATTCCATCCTCTTTCAACTCATAGCCTTCCAATTTCTGTTGCGACATACCTTGTTGTAGAGTCGCCTTTATGTCCTCATAACGTCGATCTGATTCAGAAACCTCTAAAATTCTATCACACAAATCTGACTTGTACATGCTAATGATTGTAGCATGCATCTCGTGCACCCTCCTATTGAGTGTTTCAACCACCTTATTCTCTTTTCCTTTGATATGATTTATGTCAAAGTCATACTCACTAAGAAATTCTAACCACCTGATTTGTTTGGAATTTAAGCTTGGCTGTCCAAAAAAATACTTCAGACCACTATGGTTTGTCCTCAGCTCAAATATTTTACTCATAAGATAGTGTCGCCACATCTTCAATGCATGCACCGTGGTTTCCAATTCTAAGTCGTGAGTGGCATAGAGCCTTTCATGATCTTTTAACTTTCTTGATTGATCTGAAATTTTTACTTGATCTTTAACCATTACTTGTATTTGAATTTCTTAATTGTTAACCATCTTTATGAATGCAAAATTAAAGAACATTCATCAACACATAAACATGTAAGCATACTATCTAAGAGCAAGAATTGGTAATGGAGTTCACCAGACTTCCTGGCTACCTCTCCGGGCCACTTTCCAAATGGGAAGGTCGATAGATTAAGTATTCAAATGCTTACAAAGTGACTTTTGATTTTTGTCTGTCATATACAGTAACAGACTTCAACAATAGCTGCAAGATGAAATTTTGAGACTTTTAAGTATAAACGTGGATACCTTTCTGTGTATCCGGAAGGGTCTGTGAGCATTTTTCTGTCTGGATGCCTGAATGCAAAAACTGAAGGTGGATCTGGAATCCTTGCGAAAAATCAAGACTTTTGAGTATAAACTCAATATATTTCTGAAACTGGACTCCGAATGCCCTTTTTGGCACTATTCCCAATCTGCCCCTGATTGTACAGTCTGTACGGCCTCGAGATGCGTGCCAATTATGTACCACCTTGAACTACGTGCAAATACCACCTCAGCCTGCATGTAAATTCACTTCGGTCACTGTTCAACATTACCTCGATTTGTGTGCCTGTCTCTACCTGCATCAAAGCTAATTCTCCCCCCTCGGGATGCGTGCCATGCTCCATTTAAATATTTAAAAATAATAGTTTTTGGGGGCGCGAGCTATGGGCCACGCGCCTTCCGAAATCCCCCACATTGGTGCACTACTTAAGGTTAATGCGTCATTCCCTGCCACGTCCCATGGCGGTGGCGCATTGGTAGCTCGTGGTTGTTATGGGGGCGGAAGTCCCGTAGTCAAACCCCCGGGCTTCCCCTTCTTGGCACGATTTGTTATATAACATGGTTCATATACTATGGTTTTGGCACGTTTTATGTTTCAATACATATCACAATATATATGTGCACGATTTGTTTTAATACATATCATATTTGATATGGTTGCGCGATTTGTGATATAGTTTATATATATGCGCGCGAATATATGGTATATATTATAGTTTTAACATATATTTCGGCGCACTTCATATGTTTTCACATATGGTATGGTTTATATCACATTTGAATGGTTTTAATATATGTTTCGGCGCACTATATGATATGGTTTATATATGTTGGATTTGTGATATGGTTTTTTTTTTAATACCAAGGGGGCCTTGGTGTTGGCCCTTGACCACCCCTTTTTTTTTTTTCCCAAAATCATTTTTAATCATATTTTGATCATTTTAACCCATTCATAACTTTTTTTGACGAAACTTTCCTTGCTTATATCTTTGTCACTTGGAGGTTGTTTTTCCTGAAACAAACGTCACCAGAAAGTTGCTGACGAGCTCTTCCACTTTGTAAGCCTTACTTTGCCATTTCAATACTTTAACTCTATCGAATTTTGAGATGATCCACCTGGATCAAACCTTTCCACTGGAAAGCTTTTTGGCCACAAAAAGTATGAAATCATTCAAAAATTAAGTGAGGGTATAATTCCCTCACTCTTTCGGTCTCTATCCACCTTGCTTTGCTTGGATGCATTCCTTTTAACCCCACACGAAGAAACTCCATGTCTCCTCTTCGTGACGATCTGACCTTCTTGTCCAGTATTACATCTTTTTGAAGTTCATTAAGATACTCAAGAGAAAACTCGTCCACAGAAGGTACTTGAACTTGTACATCTTGGTCTATAATCATAGGCAGCTCATACAATTTCAAGTTTTTCACATTAACAACTGAATACATTTTCATATAAGGAGGCAATTCTAACCGGAAAGCATTATTACCGACTTTGTCCAAAATTGTAAAGGGTCCATACCTGATAGGTTTCAATTTTTTACCTTCACCTTGAAGTCGATCTTTGCTGATATGAAGCCATACTTGATCACTAATCTGAAAATAATGATCTATGCGATGCTTGTCATGCCTTTTTTTGTATTTGGCCTGACTTGATTCCAACTGTTCCTACACTGCTTGATGAATTACCTGAATCTGCTGAATAAACCTTCGAGCTTTATCTGCATCAACCTGTTCACATTCCACTGTATCTTTCCCAAAAATGAAGTCTAAAGGAGACTTTGGTAAGCACCCAAAACATGTCTCAAAAGGAGACTTTTGAGTAGAAGAGTGTATAGCTCTGTTGTAGGCATGTTGTACATAATGCAATTATTCATCCCAAAGCTTGGGATGCTTAGCACAATACCCTTGAAGAAGATGTACCACAATCCTATTGACCACTTCAGTTTGACCGTCGGTTTGTGGATGAAATGTTGTGCTTTTCTTCAACTTTGTATCCATAAGTTCCCATAATGATGACCAAAATTTCCCAAGAAATCAGGAATCTCGATTAGAAATAATAGAAGTAGGAAGTCCAAAATGGACCCATACATTTTGGAAGAACAAATGAACAGTCATCTCAGCTGTGATCTTCTTTTTACAAGGCATGAGTATACACATTTTACTGAATCGATCCACAACAACATACATGTAGTCATGTCCTTTTCTAGACATTGGTAAACCTCCTACGAAATCTATTGAGACACTTTCCCATGGATGAGAAGGAACCGGAAGTGGAGTGTACAAGCCTAACTTTCTGTTACTTGGTTTGCTTGTTGCACACATGACACAACCTTTTACATATTTGGACACTGTTTCATTCATTCGAGGCCAATAACATAATTTTGGTAATTGTGCTACGGTTTTACCTACTCTAAAATGCCCTGAAATGAGAGAAGTGTGAGCTTCTCTTATCACATG
>SNQJ01S0026140.1:0-22137 GCA_010110895.2 Picea sitchensis | reverse complement strand
CGTTTTTCCTTAAACGAATGTCACTGGAAAGCTGCTGATGAGCTCTTCCACTTTGTAAGTTTTACTTTGTCATTTGAATATTTTAACTCTATCGAATTTTGAGATGATCCACCTAGATCATTGATTCATGGCACACCACATACTCATTTTGATTAAGAACTCAACCGAGTCCTTCCTTGCATGCATCCGTGCACACCACGAAGTATTCATCTAAATCAACAATTCTAAAAATTGGTGCACTTGTCAACAAAGTCTTCAAGTGCTAAAAATTCCTTGTACTATCCAGAGTCCATTCAAATCGTGCACCTTTCTTTTTCAACGATGTAATTGGATGCACAATTTTTAAGAATCCTTCAATAAGCCTTCTGTAATAACCTGCAAGTCCCATAAAGGGTAACAACTCTATGCAATTTCTTGGTGTTGACCATTCCTCAATGGTTTTTATCTTTTTCGGATCCAAAACTATTCCTTTCTTGGAAATGATATGACCCAAATAATGAATATGTCGCTGGTAAAATGAGAACTTCCTCAACTTTGCATAAATTTGATGCTCCCTCAATACTTGTAGCACCATCCTCAAGTGCTACTAGTGCCCTTCCTCAGTCTTTGAGTAAATAAGTATGGCATCGAGAAATACAATGACAAAATTATCTAAGTAACTTCTGAAAACTCTATTCATCAAACACATGAAGAGAACTAGTGCATTTGACAATCCGAATGACACCACTATGAACTCATAATGTTCGTATCTAGTTTTGAAGGTAGTCTTGCTAATGTCTTCTTCTTTAATTCTCACTTGGAAATATCCAAATCTAAGATCAATCTTTGAAAATATCTGTGCGCCCCTCAGCTGATCAAAGAGGTCATCTATCCTTGGCAAAGGATACTTGTTCTTTACTGTTACTTTGTTCAATTGCATGAAGTTGATACAAAGTCTTAGCGTACCATCCTTCTTCTTCATGAACAATATTGGGGCACCCCAAGGTGACACACTTGGGCGTATATACCCCTTCTTCAGAATCTGTTCAAGTTGCATCTGCAACTCCTTTATCTCTAGTGTACTCATCCTATAAGGAGTCTTGGATATACGTGTTGCTCCAGGCATCACATTTATAGAGAAATCAATATCTCTTTTCTACGGAGACCCCAATATTTCTTTAAATACATCCTCAAATTCTTTTAGTACTACGCAGTCTTCAACAGTTGGCACTTTATCCTTAGGTTCCTCTTCCATGTGCGCTGCAAATACTTGACATCCTTTCCTGTATATTTTCTTCAATTGCAAGGTTGAAACTTCTCTGATAGTTATGACTCTTGAAATTCCTTGAACTGTCCTAAGTTCCCTTTCTCATCCAAGCAAGTAAATGACTTATTGTAACAATTTAGAATGACATAACTCTGGTCCAACCAATCCATACCAATGAAACAATCATATGAGCCCAAAGGTATGATATTCAAATCAACATTTGTGCGCAATCCATTCATTTCCATTGGACATGCCTTAACCATCTCATTAATTTTCCTTTTTTCTCTTGTATCTAACTGCACCAACCAAGGTTTTCCAAGCTTGCTTCTTAGCAATTGGAATCCTTCCACCTTCTTGGGATCTAGATAACTATGAATATCTCTCGAATCAATTAAAATAATAATGTGTTGGTAATTAATCTTACCTTCCACTTCAATCATGTGCGACTGAAACTCGACTTGCTTATTATAGAGGGCTGCGTAAATCCTAGGTACATTTCTTCCTACGTCTTCAATTGTTGCAACTTGCTGAACACTATGAAAATCCTCTCTTTATCACGTCCTTGAGGGAAATATATGCGCATATGATCTCCGCCACAACTCCAACATTTAATAGATTGTTGCCATGGATTTTCCCCCACTGTCTCTGTCATTTTGGTTTCCTTGAGAGTTTGTTTTCCTTGCACAATATTTATGAAAAGTCGTGGCTTAGCCCCCTTCTTCCACTGTTCCACCTTGATTTTCATCTTGTCTTCCCAAGCCTTTTGGAAAGTTGGTCTTCCCCTTTGCTAATCATAAAGACACTTAGCATGCCTTATAGTTTCCTCCAATGTCTTAGGGTCATCATACTGTATCTTGTCACTGATAAATGAGGGAATCCCACTCAGGTACCTCCGAATTTTAACTTTCTCATCCTTAATCAATGAGACATATTTCAATAGCTCAAAAATAATTCTTTCATACGCATCTATCGTCATACTCCCAAGCTTGAGTTCAAAGAAATCCTTCATTTTCTTGTTATAGTATCACTTGGTTAAATATTTCTTTTGAAAGTAATTCATGAACTCCCTCCAAGTAACCTTCTTCTCATCAATGTGTTGCACTTGTATGAACTGATCCCACCACATTTATGCTTTTTCCTTTAGTTGATAGATGGAAATTCTCCCTTCTACTTGCACAAAAAAATTATGCAGTTGAAAGTACTTCGTCATACCCAACAACAAGGTCTCCGCATCTTCATCCTTCTTGTGCTCATTGTCAAAGGTAAGAGGTTTGATCTTATTCATTTCTCCATGTAGCTCATCCACCACAGTCCTTCTCTTGTCCTTTCTTGTAATACCCCGAGTTTTTGATCCCCGTATTAAATAGTGTATTTTGTTAATCTATGAAAGGACAGAATGCCCAAACAATTAAAAGAGGCCAGTTTTCCTAGGAAATGTAATGTTTTCATCAGTATTAATAATAAATACATCATTGGCTTCTAAACGAACAAGGATAAGAGTTATAGGGGGCTATGATTCCACAAGAGAGGGGGCTTGAGGGGCTAAGTATTTATTTTATATTTTTTCTACCCATAATTGTTTAATGGAGAGGAGTGGTTACATGAGCTTCTTGGGGAAGGCCACGTGGTTCTTGATTTGCAAGTAAAGATATAAGCCCATATTGTGGGTTTTTTGGGGGTTTCTTCTTCACTCATTCACTCACTCACTCATTGTTCATTGTTCACACCTTTCATTTTGTTCTCTCTCCATTCACTCTTTCACCCGCTCTTCATTCTTCATTCCTTTTGATCTTGGTTGGGGAGAGAAAAACGAATTGTGGAGAGGAGACATGGTTTGGTTGGCAGTAGTGACTGCTGGTGTATTCCAACCATGAATTAATGTCTGCATGTCTGAGATGCATTGGCATGCGTTAAGTTTTTCCCATAGCTACGGATCCTGAGAGTCCTGGTAGGGAGATTCTTGACTAGATGCACTGGAGCCCTGGGAGGAGGTGGACATCTTGAGGGACTATGTGGTATAAAATGGGGGTCCATTCTCTTGGGTTGTGAAGGTTGGGTAGAAGAGAGCTGGTGTACTTTGGCTTGATGTGTGTGCTGAGGATCCTGTGAGAGCTTGAGTGTTGATTGGTTCGGGAAGCTGAGTGACACTCTGGAACCGTCCTTGTGGACTCATAGCCCTAGCTCGGGGGTGACATTGTTGTTGAGACTTGGAACAACAATGCCTATGGTTGGGTGGAATATCCTTGGTCTACAACAAGTTGGTGATTCATTTCATTAAATATAAGTGATCTCTTTGTCATGGTTTCATTTACCTGTATATTTATTTATCTATGAAATTTGTATCCATAGTATGCATGCTTGCTGGTTATTGTTGTGCATGACATATGGTTCATTTCTTTTATATTGTAGCTTGAATCTTGATCTATGCATGTGAATATTTCATGCATATTTATTAATTAAAAATTGCATCAGAATTCAGAATTATTTCAGAAGCAGGCTTGAAGTATTGTTCCCGGCCTGTGGGTGGCTGGGTACGTTAGAGATTGGTATCAGAGCTTTAGGTTGAAACACTAGACTGGTATGGGCCGTAATTGTGGACAAGGTATTATGGTTAAAAATGGATATGTCCTTGTGATATTAAAGCCCAGGAAATATAACACTGCAGAGATCACACATAAGCCAGAGCGTCATGCAGAAAGAGATCCTTTGTGAAGGATTGTAGAGTCGTGGTCATCCCTTTTGGATCTCAGGAGTGATCACAGCCATTGATCGAAGCCAAGAAAGAGATGGAAAACTTTGTAACTTCATCGCTTAGGTGATTATGGGAGAGATTTCAAAAGCATGGAAAAGGCCGAAGTTGCGAAGTCCGACTGGCCGTCTGATCTGATAGGAGGCTCAGGTGAAATATTAGTCATTGGTTAGGGTCATCCATTATTGACCACTTCAAAAAGTTAACTCCCAGAGAATCAAACCATTTTAGAATCGCTATAACCCGGAGTCCAAGAGTGCCAAAGTCCCAAAATCCCGTCGACCGTTAGATTGAGGGAAGAATTCGGGAGTAATACAAGCTGTCATATCTGGAGAAGAGATGGTGGACCATCCATTCGATTGATGATGTGTCATATGCCATGTGGCTAGGGTACCGTGTGGGGAAACATGTCACCTAGATTAAGTACCTTTTGGACTCTAACTTGTTCATTTTTTAGTGACATGTGGCACACATGCCATGTCATCTATGGGAGTATGGCCTCCGGGGGTGTCCAACGTCTCTACCAATGAAAGTGCCAAAGACCGAAGTCGCGAATTCATGTAGACCATCGATGTAAGATCCCTTTGGGACCTTTCTCAACCGTTAGATCAAGCAGTGGAAGGGTGGTGTAAGAACTTAGACAAATATCACTCTGGGGGAGTTGAGCGACTCGAGAGTTGTAATATCCCGGAGTTCCAAAGCACCGAAGTCCTGAAATGAATAAGGACCGTCTATCCCGATGCTTGATTTAGTCATGGTCATTTGATCAACTAGTGGAAGGGTAGTGTAAGTGGAGGTTTTTACCGATGATAAGCGATCATCGTCACTTTATGATCGCTTCGGCAGGTATCACTCTAGGGAAGTTGAACAACTCGAGAGTTGTAATGTCCCAGAGTCCTGGAGTAGCGAATTCACACGGTCCGTTGATTTGAAGCCCGCCAAGATTTCTCATGACCGTCTGATTTAATAGTGCAAGGATAGGGTAAGAGCTTTCACAAGTATCACTCCAGGGGAGTTGAGCGACTTGGGAGTTGCAATGTTACTGAGTCTCAGAGTGTCGAAGTACTGAATTTATTAAGGCTGTCCATCATAATGTCTAATTAAGTCGTGACCATCAATCTCGTTGAAGCCTCCATATGAGCCAGGATCGTCCATTCGATAGGAGATCAAATCTCAACCGTCCGATATGCTAGTGGAGGTAATAGAAGGGTTTCGACAAAGTTTACTCTGGGAGAAGTTGGAAGATTGAAAAGGGAGAATAGACGAAGGCTGAAGTCCGGAGGACTTGGTCCTAGTGTTGGTCTCATGATAAGGCAAAGGGGTCAATTAGAGGCGTGAAGGGCCTAGTAGTAACCAATCCCTTGGACATTATGTTCGAACAAGATCATGTGTAGAAGAATATAGAGGAAGGTGCTAAAGAGTGAATAAGCCCATGGTTTAGAGCCATGTTCACAAGGAAAGTGGATTTAAGGAAGCGACCATGCATAATTTGAATTTTGTACCAGTTAAAGGAGTTGTGGAATATTTCGACAAGATCCTATTGCAAAACAAAAGAAAAGGGGCTGCAAGTGATTTTGTTTTTGGGAAGCCATACCTTTCAGCTCCAAAATCAAATTGGGGAAAGATTATAGTCATTTGAAAGATGATTAAGAGGAGGATAACATGGAATTGTTATAATATGGAGAATGATAATATATTCTTCATGAATTGAGAAGAAAATGGACTGTAGCATTGTTTGGAATTTTTTTTTATAATATGCATAATTCTAACGAAATGGTTGCTTGGACATTTTACAGAATTATGGGGTGTAAACATATCAGTTCAATATAAGAATGCATATTCAAGAAATGGAAGAAGGAGAGGGATCTTCTAGCCATGATAAAGAGGCCAAAGGTCAAAATATCAGTGTTGGGAATGTAGAGACAGAATCCAACGGACACGAGGACAGAGGGGAGCAATAAACATTGATAGAGACCGTGAGAAGCATGAAAATAGAAGTGCAGAGTTACAAAGTAGACAATGAGAGACTGATAAGAGAACAAAATCAGATAAATGCTCAAGTGATGGAAAGCTTAAATTAGTTGCAGAGGCAAACAAAGAATCAATCAAACTCAAAACAAGAGGAAGAGGGAAGATGTTATAAAAGAAGAGATGACTGCAGAAGAACTGGTTATTCAAGATGTGCTAGTAGAACTCAATCACATCACGCACCGCCCTACGCGGCAAGGAAATTTTATGCATATGAATATTCCATAAGTAGTCTAGAGGTGTCTCCTATTAGGCACCAAAGAAGAAGACATGAATTGGACAGTTTGCAAGGAGATCTAGGAAATCTTAAACCACCATCATTTGATAGTGAAAGAGAAAGGGAAGATGATGATGAGGCATGGTTGCTTGGACTTAGAAGGTATTTTCAATTGCATAACTAGTCATCAAACCTAGAAGCCATAATTTCCACATACCATTTACATGGGAAATATGCTATGTGGTGGGATCAACTGAAGCATGTTGAGCACATTAATGAGAATAGGATCACTTGGAAGTAGTTCAAGAAATATTTTCAGGAGGAGTACCTTTCAGAGCACTTATATGACAATAAAATGCAAGATGTCTTTGAACTCAGGCTGAGAAGCATGACCATGGTAGAGTATGAAAAAAAGTTTGTGGGGATGCTAAAGTATGTGGGGTTTATAAAAGATGAGAGGGTGAAAGTACATAGGTTTTTGAGTGGATTGCCATCCTTTTATACAGAGAAGATTCAATATGATGAACCTAGGACTTTGACTGAGACCATTAGGAAGGCTAAGTACCTGTATGAGCAAGGAAAGGGTAGAGAGTCTTTGTAGAAATGGAAGGATAATAAGAAGGAGAAGTCTTATCAGAGAAAGAAAGGATTTAAACCTCCTTTCAATAGAAATAGCCCAAATAAAAATCAGCTCGACTAGTATGCTAACCAAAGAGAGAAGACTCCTTGGGAAAAAGGGGAAGACCACCAATCCAATGTTGGGGATGCAAACAAGATCACATGTACAATGATTTCCCTCACATAAAGGACAAAGTGAAGACCATGCACAACATCGAAGAGACTACAACAGTAGAATACATGAGAAGAATATATGCAACCTTAGATGATTGACAAGAAGAGTACCAATCCAATATGATCGAGGTGGAAGGTAAAATCATTAATCAACCTGTTTCTATTTTAGTTGATTCGGGAGCAAGTCATTGTTACGTCGATCCTAAAATAGTGGATAAATTACATTTGGAGAAAAGTAAGCTTGAAAAATCAAGTTTGGTTCAGCTAGCCATTGGAACCAAAAGGAGAATCCATGATATGGTCAAAGGTTGTTCCATAAGTCTTAATGGTGTGAATACTAATGTTGATCTAAATATTATACCGTTGGGGTCTAATGATATTCTAATTGGAATGGATTGGTTGGAAAAGCATCATGTTGTCCTAGATTGTCATAATAATACATTTACATGCCTTGATGAAGAAGGAAAACAAAGCACCGTGAAAGGAGTTCCAAGACCCATCTTTATAAGGGAGATTTCAACCTTACAGTTGAAGAGATGTTTCATAAAAGGATTTCAATTGTATGCAGCCCATGTGGAGAAACCAAAAAATACAAAGGGGGCAAGCCTTAAAGAATTTTCGATACTACAAGAATTTGAAGATGTATTCCAAGAAATACCCGGGTTTCCACCAAAGAGGGAGATAGATTTCTCTATTGATTTAGTGCCAGGAGCTGCCCCAGTATCAAAAAAACCTTACAGAATGAGTACACCAGAATTAAAAGAATTAAAAATGAAGTTGAAGAATTGTTGAAGAAAGGGTACATACGTATAAGTGTTTCACCTTGGGGAGCACCAATACTCTTTGTCAAAAAGAAGGATGGAACCTTGAGGCTGTGTATTGACTTTCGACAGCTGGATAAATCCATTATAAAGAACAAGTACCCTCTACCCAGAATTGATGACCTATTTGATCAGCTAAGAGGGGCAAATATATTTTCAAAGATAGACTTGAGATCGAGATACCATCAGGTAAGACTCAAGGAAGAAGACACCCATAAGACAACCTTTAGAACCAAGTATGGGCATTATGAATTTGTAGTGGTGCCATTTGTACTGTCCAATGCATCAACCGTCTTTATGTGATTAATGAATGGCATATTCATAAATTATTTGTATAAGTTTGTCATAGTATTCCTGGACGACATACCTGTCTATTCTAAGTCAGAGGAAGAGCATGAACATCACCTAAGATTGGTATTACAAGTGCTCAGGGAACACCATTTGTATGCCAAACTTAGTAAGTGTTCATTTTACCAAGAACATATCAATTACTTGGGACACACTATTTCAGAACAAGGTATAATAGTGGATCCAGAGAAGATTGAAGCCATTAGAGGATGGCCAACACCCATGAATGTTTCAAAAGTCAGATATTTTATGGGGTTAGCTGGTTACTACAGAAGATTTATAGCAGGGTTCTCTAAGATTGCTCATCCCATCACTTCCTTGCAAAAGAAGGGAATTAAATTTGAATGGACAACAAAGTGTGAAGAAAAATTTGATCTGTTGAAAGAATTACCTACTAGTGCTCCTATTTTAAATATTGTTGACCCAAATGGAATTTTTATGGTATGTACAGATGCATGTAAGGAAGGACTTGGTGGAGTCCTCACTCAAAATGGACATTTCATTGGTTATGAGTCCATAAATCTTAAAGAGCATGAAAGTAATTATGCCACGCATGACTTGGAACTTGCTGCCATTGTTCACACTTTGAAGATGTGGAGGCATTATCTCATGGGGAAGAGGTTTGAATTAATAACAGACCATAGTGTTTTGAAATATCTTTTTGAACAACCAAATTTAAATGCCAGGCATACGAGATGACTGGAATTTTTAAGTGAATATGATTTTGACATCAAGCATATAAAATGAAAAAAAAATAAAGTTGTTGACGCACTTAGTAGAAGAGTACATCTCATGCATGCTAGAATTGTTAGTATGCATCAATCATATTTAAAGATAAAAAGTTTAGATGTTGTTGTCACAGATCATCATTACCTACAGGTAAAGGAAAGCTTACAACAAGAAAATGTACAACAAAAAATTAAAGAATATGAGATGAAGGAAGATGGATTACTTATGCATAAAAATAGAATTTGTGTTCCTAGTTCCTAAGAACTTAGGAATTTGGTATTAAAAGAAATGCATAATATTCCATATGTCGGACATCCCGATTGCCATAAAACAATTGCAGTAGTAAGAAGCCAATTTTTTTGGCCAGGAATGAAAAAAGATGTTGCTGATTACATTTTCAGATGTATGGAATGCCAGAGAGTGAAGGATGAGCATAGGCACCTAGCGGTTTTGCTACAACCATTACTAATTCCAGAGAAGAAATGGGAAGTAGTAACTATTGATTTTATAACCAAATTGCCCAGGACAACGAGACAACATGATTCAATCATGGTAGTGGTTGATAAATTGACAATTGCTGCTCATTTTGTTCCTGTAAAAACGATTCATACAACAAATAATATCGCAGAAATTTACATGAGGGAGATTGCTAGGTTGCATGGGATACCTAAGGAAAATGTCTTAGACAGAGACACCAAATTTACTTCAAATTTATGGAGGGGATTATTTACAGGATTTGGTACAAATCTGAACTTTATGACAACATACCATCCACAGTCAAATGGGAAGACGAAGAGAGTCAACCAAGTAATTGAAGACATGTTGAGAATGTATGTGATGGATAAGCCATCTAAGTGGGAAGATTACTTGCACTTAGTTGAGTTTTCCTATAATAACGGGTATCAAGATTAATTGAAAACGAGCCCATTTGAAGCTTTGTATGGTAGGAAATGCAATACTCCAGTGAGTTGGGACAACCCAATAGATAGAGTGGTACTTGGGCCAGAATTGCTCAAGGATATGGAAGACCAAATGGTTATAATTAAGAAGAATTTAAAGGCAACTCAAGATAGACATAAAATTTATGCAGATAAAAACAAGACAACTAGAGAATTTAAAGTGGGGTAGCATGTGTTTTTAAAAGTGAAGCCCAAGAAGAGATCTTTGAAGTTGGATAATTGTACAAATCTAGCAGCCATATTTTGTGGTCCATTTGAGATATTGGACAAAATAGGGCTAGCTGTATACATGCTTTCATTACCTGCTTCCATGAATGTGCATAATGTATTTCATGTCTCTTTGCTAAAAAAAATATGTATATGATCCTAACCATGTTATTGATTGGCATCTGATTCAGGTAGAGACATAGGGAGACTTTCAGTTCCAACCAATGCAAATATTGGACAAAAAAGTCAAAATGCTCCAAAATTGAGTTATAGAGCTGATAAAGTCTAGTGGATTTTCTATGGTCCCGAAGATGCTACTTGGTAGCATCAAGATGCCATGTGGGCAGAGTACCCGTAAATTTTTGAATAAATTTTGAAATTTTGTTTTTTGTTTTGTATATGCACTAAGGACAGTGCCAAAATAAGGGGGAGGAGATGTAATACCCCAGTTTTTTGAGCTCTGTATTAAATAATGTATTTTGTTAATCTATGAAAGGCCAGAGTGCCCAAACAATTGAAATAGGGCAGTGTGCCTAGGAAATGTAATGTTTTGATCAGTATTAATAATAAATACATCACTGGCTGCTAGACAGACAAGGACAAGAGTTATAGGGGGATATGATTCCACAAGAGAGGGGGATTGAGGGGATACACACTTATTTTATATTTTATTTGCCCATAATTGTTTAATGGAGAGGAGTGGTTACATGAGCTTCTTGGGGAAGGACACGTGGTTCTTGATTTGCAAATAAAGATATAATCCCATCTTGAGGGTTGTTTGGGGGATTATTCTCCACTCATTCACTCACTCACTCATTGTTTGTTGTTCATTGTTCACACCTTTCATTATTTTTTCTCTCCATTCACTCTTTCATCCACTCTTCATTCTTCATTCCTTTTGATCTTGGTTGGGGAGAGAAAAACGAATTATGGAGAAAACACATGGTTTGGTTGGTAGTAGTGACTGCTGGTGTATTCCAACCATGAATTAAGGCATGGATGTCTGAGATGCATTGGCATGTGTTAAGTTTTATCCATAGCTACGAATCCTGAGAGTCACAAAAGGGAAATTCTTGACCAGATGCACTGGAGCCCTGGGAGGACGTGGACAACATGAGGGACTGCGTGGCATAAAATATGGTCCATTATCTTGGGTTGTGCAGGCTGGGTAGAAGAGAGCTAGTGTACTTTGGATTGCTGTGTGTGTTGAGAAGCCTGTGAGATATTGATTGCTGACTGGTTTGGGAAGCTGAGTGACACTCTGGAATCGTCCTTGTGGACTCATAGCCCTGGATCGGGGGTGAAATTGTTGTTGAGACTTGGAACAATAGTGTCTATGGTTGGGTGGAACGTTCTTGGTCTACAACCAGTTGGTGATTCATTTCATTAAAGATAAGTGCTCTGCCTTTCATGGTTTCATTTACATGTATATTTATTTATCTATGAAATTCGTATCCATAGTATGCATGCTTGCTGGTTATTGCTATGCACAAAATGTGGTTCATTTCTTTTACATTATAGATTAAATCTTGATCTATGCATGCGAATATTTCATGCAACTTTATGAATTAAAAATTGGATCAGAATTCGAAATTAGTTCAGAAGCGGGCTTGAAGTAATGTTCTCGGCCTGTGGGTGGTTGGGTACGTTACATTTCTGAAAGAAGATGGAATTGAGCTACTATGATCTTTCCTAAATGAATGCTTCGATGAGTGGTGATGATTCCTATCAACACTTTTATTTTCTCTTCTTTTCTCATCATGAGATCTGTGACTTCTTGGCCTACTTGTCTCTGTCTCCTTATCCATTTTCTTTTCTATTATGTCCAAGATTTTCTTCAATTTTACATTGAAGTCATCTTGCTTCTCCTTGGCTTTCATAAGCCTTTCATTATCAACTTTATAGATTTGGACATCTTTTTGCAATCCCTTTATGGTTTCTACCAAGTTAATGAACTCCTCCTTAGATTCTGTACCATCAACACCCAAACTGACATACAGATCCATGAATTCATCATCATGGCCAAAATCTCTTTACACTTCTTCCATGCTTCTTGACTTTCTGTGCTGATTCTTTCCTTCTCTAATCACTAATAATTCTACAAAATGTGCATGCAACAAGATTTGTTAGACAAATTCATGATACAACTTCATGAAAACTCTGCACCATTTTGTCATAATCCTTTCTTTTGAAGCCCATGCATGCACTAGTAATCAACACATGCCAATGCATGATGCCAATATCCAACATATACACCGTGTATCAATATTGCACATGCACCTCAAATTTTTGTTCCGCCTAGCCCCAATATTTAGTGCACACATCCATGCACTATTATTTATTGCGCAATTCTAGTGCTGCATCCCACAACGTACAAAATTTAGTGCGCACACTCACACATTCTTATTTTAGGTGCACCATGGTCGTGCTATAATTCTAAACTTGACCACTTACTAATATGATTTTTTCCTTAAATAGAAATGCAACCCATGCAGGCTCTGTGTTGAAACCGTAGCTATGTTTCTTCTTGTTGGCCTCTATCCCATACAAGTCCAGTGTTGAACCAATAATTGTGATACCACAATGTAACATCCCCAACCACCCAGGTTGGGCAACGTCACACAATCTCAAATTCTGTCACTTTGAAATTAATATGTAACATTCTCATTACCAAACTGCTTTTAATACCAACTGCAACATATCCAACTTACAATTGAACAATGGCATTCTAAAAATACATTGCACGAATTCTACTCTAAATACTAGTTTATGCAGTATCACTTGAAGTAATACGCTCAACTTAAAACAACGAAAGTAACATGAAACAAATGCACACATGCATACCGAACACACAACATTACTGTGCGCACAACCATTCTGGTGTCACACACCAAATCTGCCCTACTTGTGCGCGTAGACTGCTTCCCTGTGCGCACAAGTAAATCCAACCTCAAGTGCACATAGAGTCTTATCTACACATGTGACCATTCAAACCTATTCTTGAAGACTCATAACCCAAAATCATAAGGTCAACTTAACATGAAAACTAACTATAATTGTCATACTCATGAACAACTACAAATATTGAAAATCCACACCACATTTAAATGTGCAAGCAACATATTACATAATAATAAAAATTACTTATATGCAACAACATACAAGAATTAAACCCATATTAATCCCACATAATTAAGCACAAAGTAAATGAGACAAACACATAAAGACACTTATCTTTTATGAAAATTCACCAACTGCACACAGAACTTAGACATTCCTCCCAACCATAGACTTTGTTGCTCATATACTTTTAGTAACAGGTCACCCCCGAGATGGGGCTTAACTCCACCAGGGAAAAAGGGTTCCTAATGCCAGGATAAGGTTTGATACTCAATAGAATTTCTCAGTCCAAGGTGCCACTGCTGCAACTAGTCTACAGTCTCTCATTCCCCACGCACTTGTCATGCCCAAGGAAGTGTTCCCCTTCTTTGCTCAGCAGTCCCTTAGCTGCCCCACTTCCCTTCTAGGGTTACTAACAACAGGACGAAGATGAAGTCTTTGATCCCCGTGACTAATGCCCAACTCACCAGGGAACAATTCCCAACAAAACTCTCACTTGGAGAGATTGCTCACGACCTTTACAACACACCTCTTCGACACTAAATCTCTCACTTAGAGAGACTGCTCATGGGCCTGAAAACCCGCCTCTTCGACAACAAAGCTCTTAATTACAATACCCAAAACCCATTACAAACTCCTCTCTGCAGATAAGGTAATAGTCCGACCCCTTCTGCACATGAGAGTAAATAATCCTGAATGAGTTCTCCTCTCGAAATACACTAAGGCCAACAATATATATTGCATGCTTTAAACTTGCCACTTTTCACTTTCAAAAGTATCTTTAACCACTTGGTGACTCTTTCCCTACCTTGGGAACTTATGATAAATAAATATACATAACTTACACTTTTCTGGAAACATTATTAAAATACTCCCTATGACTTAATTCACCCCTTTCCCTTTTCCAGTGGAGTTAACCCCCCATCTATTTTCATTTGATCTGTCTGTGCGCAACGATGTAATATTATTAATAATTTGAGTATGATTACTTTTACATGGATAGGCGCATTGGCCTATCTCGATCCTGACAAACCAACCTAATATATAACTCAGCTCGGTGCACACTCTTAGGTCATCCCTACGCACTTACCCAAGTGCGCGCAACACTGTGAAATGTGCACACCCTTTCTTTGATAATAATTCCTATGCACTACTCAGGTGCACACAATAGTAAAATTTAGTGCCAATGACTCATGAGCCTATATGTACATTTACACTTACAATTGGTACCAGCGGCTCACCAACCTATCTGTACAATTACAAAGGATTTCAGATTAGGGACATTACAAAATGTCAGATCCAGAGAAATCTACTAGATTTGGATGAAGAAGGTTTCATTTGGTTGCATCCCCAAGACGTATTGGACCAACATGAGTGTCGTCTCCGTCAACGCACCATTAAGGAATTTCTAGTTCAATGGAAGGATACTCCATTGTAAGGTGCCACCTAGGAGCCAACTACCATTCTGCAACAATTTTCTCATCTCAAGCCTTGAGGACAAGGCTCATTTTCAAAGGGGGGGGTGGTGTATGTTAGGGACCTAACCTCCCTAACCCCTCACATAGATATAATGATATATTTTCCCTGTAATAAAGGTCGACATTAGTGAATAAGGCCTATTTAATAAATATGAACAAGTCAATGTAGGAAGACCTAATAGAATCTTCCACTTCATGAATAAGTCAATGTAACAAACCATGATATGTAATGATACGAGTAAGCATTTCCATTGAATTTTTTTATAGGAAAATTTCTTTGACCTACCACATCTGCATCATCATATCGCCTTCCACCATCGATCTCTCATTCATCTGATGAATCTCCTTCATTTGATCTCAACCATTCATTTCCTTGAATCGAGTAGTGGGTGAGGTTGTATGAGTGTCAATCTCTTTATGCCACATGCCATTCTCTTCATGAAATGTCTTCAAGAAAAACACATGATGTTATTGAAAGAATTTATTTAAATCTACAAGTATTTTTTTGAATTTAAATATGTATCTTTGTTGGCATTTTTTAGCCCCATGTAATAGGGTAGTTGGTTAGTGTGGGGTTTAGGCCCCATCTGATCACTGGTTCAAATAACGTGGGCACCTTTGTGACCATAGTGGCATCCACTTGATACTATAGTGGTCAACAACATAGGTCAACTCGTGGGAGGCATAACTTCCTCAAACAAACTCTGATCGACGTGATCTTTGCATTGTTGGAAATATATCAATGTGTAGAATAGTGTCAAGAGGCTAGGGATTATGTCCATAAAGTTTTGACCCTAAAAATGATCATTTAATTTCTCAAATGGGATTTGAAATTTTTAAGTCTCCAAAATCACCAAAATAGGACCTACCCTTGAAATATACCATACAGGTAAATTGATCTAATTTTTCCGCTTAGAAATTACCAAAATAGATGATATATTTATCCATTTCCAATCAATGGATGAATTGAACTCATTCTGTAAGTCACAAAGGATGATATGTGACAACGAGGTGAGGAAGGCTTGGGGAAAGGACAAGGTATGCATGTGTGACAGTAAAAGGACGTGTTGTAAGATAGTGTAAGAGATCAAGATTTTAGACAAAGTGCATAGGAAAGTACAACCAAAATCTTGTTAACAATTAAATGAGAAAGAGATCAATGGACAAAGTGTGATGTTGGTTTCTTGGAAGGGATAGATGAGATTCCCATTTCCCATCTCCTTCACCAACGTAAGTAAAGGAGTCAATCTCTACAAGGGGAAACAAATTAAATGGCATTCGATGATTGAGAACAACCATTAAATTTGATGAAAGAGAATGTGATTGTGATTGCATAACATCTTCATGCAAATGTTAATTTCCATGTGTTCTTGATCATTCAATATTGTAACAAATTAAAGGTAAAGATATCTCAAATTTGTATTTATTGAACTACATAGAACTTTGAACAAACTCAACAATAAAAAAAATGTTACTCATATCCTTGTGAAACATTTCCAATCTTGGATACCCTTCAATCTTTATGCAACATATCCGCAATTCTCTTTAGTGTTCTCCTTCCCCACTTCAAAGGTATGATAGTTTTATTATATTAAATAAACCATTTTGGAATATAATTTGTTAACTTAGGAGATAAAAAACAATACATTAAATCAAAATCTTAACAAGTGTGAAATATTACTATCTATGGAGGCTAATGTCACTATTCATTCAACAAAATTAGATTTTCAAAGGATTAATGCCTGCGATTTCCCCAAAATTTAAAGGCATTAAGATCAAGAGCTTGAAATGTATGAGAAAGGGACAACTTAAGGATGGGCAAAGGATTGGTTGTGTGTAAAGTTGCAAGTTGTGAATTTAGTGATGGCGATATGTTGTTGGTGTTGGTGAGCAATATGTAGTAGCAAAATGTTTTGCACATAATTTTGATGTGATAAGTAGGGCAAGTGAAACTATGCACATTTCTAAAATTTCAGGTATGGAGCCTATCACATCAAAGTTTTGGGTAGGTATTGTGGATGGTTCTTATTGCTTGTTGTTGGTGTTTTTCATATACACAGAAAAATGATCCTACCATACTGTTAATCCCAATAATAGTTTTTTCTTCATTTTAAGTGCTTGAATTTTATGTTTTTTGAAATTTTATAAGGTTATTTTTGTGTATTCAAGGCAAATTTTGTTCATGGGTTTTCCAAAGAACACCTTCATCACTTGGTAAACTAGGATCACTTCTCAATTGATCACAAATATCCAAACTAAACCTCGTTCCTCCCCACTATAAATTAATTTCATACATACTATGAACACAACGCATTCATATAAATGAGAACAAATCCTATTAAAAAATTTACCCTACTTTTGTTAATATCTTAATCACAGGCTTATCGTTGTCAATTACTTCATAAAAAACACCCTTTTCCATATTTGCATTTGCAAGTTTTGTCATATATGATTGTGGGCATGATAATAAACATATTATAGATACATTTGAAAATGGACATTGCTTCTCAATTCTTTTCTGCATCACATCTAAACCAATCATTGTTAGTCAAATATGTCCTGTTATCCCCATTTTGTGGGATAGCTAAGGATATGATGTCTCGAGGCCCTTAGGTTGCATAAATGGAGTTTCGAGAGACCACATGAATAACTTTATCACCACACATTGGATCCATCATCAGAACATCCACCACACCAGCTAGCTTTTGGAAAGCATTTGGGCCTTTCTCCATGTGGTACAAGTCAGGTATTGTGGCATGTAATCACCCTAATATTTGAGGCATTTAAACATGTTTTATTAAAGCTGATTTTGATTATAAAACGTCTGCTTGGACATTATTCTTTTGACCCTATTTCACCTTGGTGAGTGTCACCGATTTCCTAGTAAGTGGCAAACTTTTGGGGAAGGGGTGAAACTGGGGTCCCTTGAGGGGTCATCATACCATTTTGACCATACTTATCACTTTTATCTCATCACACTCCCATCACATTACCCTCTTCTAGGCCCTTTAGCTTTAGTGACCCAAGAAGGGCATGTACCTCATTTCATGGGAAGAAGGGGTTGAAGGCCTAGAGGCTTGTAGATGGAAAAAGATAAAATCCAAACCATTAACCTTGTAGATGCTCACCAAGGGATCCCAAGGACAATGAAACATCTCTCATAAAAATTAATGGGACCAGTGAAATAATAACTAATAAAAAATTCCAATCAGGGAGGGGCTCGTGTGGGCACTGTTTTTAATGCTTAGGTAGAAGCCCCACACATGTTCCCAACTCGGGAAAGCATGATGTGACCATAGTAGAGTCAAGGTGGGCACAATTTTTATTTCTTAGGTAGAATCCCCACCTTAGCTTCAACCTGGAAACATCCAAAAAGAATTAAAGGAAATAAATGGGCTTGGAAAAAGGATGCATTGAAAATGAAGGTGCAACACACCCTCTACAAAGGCACCCATAGATGAGACAATACAAGCCCTTGTATGTCATGAAACCCATTGACCAATGAATTCTAAACCCCTATCCACGTCATCATCCACAACATGAACTTGAAGGGGCATCCTTGGAAACATCCCCTACTTGAGGGTTTTGGTCTACCCAATAGGACTTTTATGACACCCCTCACATACCTAAACTTGGTCAATTGTATAGGGTATTTGAGCAATTGTTTAATTTGATGAGGTAGTTTTTGAAGCACATTTTTATATGCCTTGTTTATTAGATGTGGTTTTCACTTTTCATGACATTTTTACTTGATATCCTTGGAGGGCGTGCCCATTTGTTTTGTAGGACCTTGTTTGGTGGACAGTTTTGGAGGAACAAGCCTAGCATGGGCTTCCATGGGGCTTGAATCCCACAAGTTGGACGCCAATGGATTGCATGCCGGATCATGATGACTTGCCTTTGGAGGCCTAGAAGACACCTTGGAGGACCTAGCCTAGCCCTCACATGCCAAACGAATTTCCTAGGAGGGGAAAAACGTCACTCTTTGGGGCTTGATGTCACCTAGGGCTAGGGTTGGTGGTGATGGAGTTGTTGTTCATTGACACGTAGCATGATTTGATCGGAGGAAGCATAGATTGACTTTGGCACGTGAAGAGGAGGCTCTAAGAACCCCAACGACCTCCACTTTCTTCTCCAACGACTTGGAAAGTGTCAAAACCTCTCCCTAAAGGGGTGATGCCATCTTGTTTTAGGGTTTCTAATGTGAAAAAGTGTAAATTAAATATTATTATTTTTGTAAAGGGGTAATATAAGGGTTGTTGACCCCTTATCTTATATTTTACCCTAATTAATTGGAAAAAACATGTTTTAAACATTTTGTATAAATATAAATCACGTGAATCTCATTTCATAACATAACTCTCCGATTGTGAGAAGTACTTGGCTGAAATTTTCGCTACCCTTGGGGATTTTCTCTCTCTTTTGTATTTGTCATGGTTTACTTTTCTATTGGTGGAAGGAAGTGGTGCACTACCTCTTGTGGAGTGTTTCTCTTGCATATTGGTGGATAATTCTTAGAAAAGTGGAAGTTTATCTTGTTGATTCTTGCTCTAGTTGAAGGGTTTTGTCTCGTTATTGTCTCTTTTTCTTGGTTGCAAGGTTAACTAGTTGAATATCTTGGGGAGTATAAGTGCATACAACCCCACTAAACTCATCGATATTTGTCTTGGAAATAATTTGTTACTTAAGGAAGTGCTAGGAGAAGTAAAAGGGCTTACACCCTTCTAGGACTTTCCTAGTTAGCTTTACTTTCCTTTGGTAGTAAGAGGGTTTACACCCCAAAGGAAGTAGTATAGTTAACTCTTTCTTTGACTCCATAACCCAATATTTAAAGCACTAATCATTTACAATTTGCATTGGAGTAATAAAATTGTTTCATTGGGATATGTGAAAACATGAGATAATCAAATTATTTAAATTTCCATCTCTTCTTGACGTTCTAGGCTTGTCATGGCCACTAGGGTGTCTTAATTGGCTAAGTACTTCTTGCTGTTGTTATAAATTTTCATCCACAACCATTAGGGCTGCATAAAGGCTAACACACTTTCATTTATAACTTGCATTTCAATCGTGGAAAGTTGCTAAAAGTTTGCCATAGTAATCTCCTAAGTCTAGTGCACTTTTCGGGTGGATTATTGACAAGTTTTGACGGTTGATTTTACTGCTGTAAAAACTTGTTTTCTACAACCATAAGGCTGCAAAATATCTTTGCAAACACCTTTTATTACAGCCTTGTTTAAATGCTAAAGTATCGTGCTTTCATACATGAGTATTACTAATGCTTATCTAGCTTATCTCTTGCATCATTTGTTGGAATTTTAATAATTGTTTACCAGCTTTAATACTTACTTTCTTGCTGATATAAATTATTGTTTACTGCTGCAATTAGGGACAACAAGCCTAACTTGTTTGTCCACCTAACATTATACATATATAATCGGCTTGTTCTTGTGTCTTGGGAAGGTACATCATTATTTGCAGGTGTTCTTACCTTTTTGAAACCTTTGGCTACCACCAAGACTCTTTCCCAAGCCTTTCCACATCTTCCATCTTGACCTATAGGGGGATTGTTAAGAACCAAATATCAAAATAGCATAAAAAACTCAGAATAAGTACTCAATGCCTTGACAAAGAGATAAATTCAGATAATAAGCCTCTTCAAGGGGGAAACCTCCTTATACATCATATGAATTCACAAATACGAGATGATTTCAAATGAAAAGGTCTCATTTGTATATATAGGAGACTAGGAGGTACAATTACAACTAATGGACCCAAGCCGACATAAATAAAATAACAATACTAATGTAATATGCCCCAATTAAAGAGAAATGTGCCACAATTTATAGCTTAACATGCCTCTCCCCTTCAGACAAGTGTTGTCCTCAATGCTTAAGTAGTTCTGGATGCTTTTGTATAAAATAATAGCCTTCCCACGTGGAATCTTCAGTAGGTAGTTTCTTCCACTTAATGAGATACTATGAAATTGATCTATTCCTCAACTGCAAAATTCTTGTGTTAGTGATAGCTTCAAGATCCAATATGATTTTTCCTTCCTTGTCAAGTTCTAGAAATATAGTTTGAACTGGGATATTGTCACTTATAACCTTCTTTAAGCATGAAACATGGAAAACTAGGTGTACTCACAAAGATGCATGCAACTCCAATTTGTATGCCATAGTACCAATATTTTGCAACACCTTATAAGGGCCACAGTACTTCGGTGATAATTTATTATCCTTCTTAGCTTGCTTGAGGAACATCTGTTTGTAAGGTTGTAGTCTTAAAAATACCCAATCCCCTACTACACAACTTCTTTCACTACGATGTTGATCTGCTTGTTGTTTCATGCGATTTTGTGCCATGGTCAGGTTGTCCTTTAAGAGTTGGAGAACTTTTTGTTAATGCTCGATGTGATCTTCCGCTACTTGAACATTCATATATTCTTTTAGAGAAGAAGTGATGGATGGTGGGTGATATCCATGAAGCGCCATAAATGTCATCATTTTTGTTGCAGTATGAGATGAATTGTTATACCACCATTCTGCTAAGGGTAACACTTGAACCATTGTGTTTTTTTATCAGAGATAAAGCAACGAAGGTATCCTTCTAGACATTTGTTCACTATCTCAGTTTGTCCATCATATTGAGGATGATAAGATGAGCTATGAGCCAATTGAGTACCCAAACAAGAAAATAATTCTGTCCAAAAATCTCTAGTGAAGATGGGATCTCTGTCACTTACAATAATTTTTGGGCTTCCATGTATTTTTTGAATTGTCTCCATGAATGTGGTAGCAACTGTACTGGATTTGAAAGGATGAGAGAGTGCACAAAAGTGTGTGTACTTGGTAAGTCTATCAACAATCACCATGATCCACTTTTTCCTTCAAACTCTGGTAACATTGTGATGAAATCGATGGAAACCTCCTCCCAGTGTTGACTTGGAATGGATAATGGTTGTAAAAGACCTGGGGTCTTAATTGTTTCCACCTTATTTTTTTGGCAAACTAAACATTCCACAACAAACCTTTGAACATCATTTTCAAGGCCATCCCAAAAAATTCCCTCTTGAACCTGTGATAGGTTTTCAAAAATCCCGAGTGCCCTCCTACCAGGGAGGTGTGCAATTCCAAAAGTACATTTTGTTTGATTTGGGAGTTCTTACATAAATATAAGCGATATTTGTACCATAGTGAATCATTTTTCCATGTAAATGTATCTGATGCACCAGAATCCTGCTGCAACCTTTGAATGAGAGTCCACACTTCTTTGTCAATCTTCCATTAATCCCTTGCTTATGTTATCCAATCAGGTTGGATGATAGAGATAGCACAGAGAAATGCCTCAACATCTTCATCCTTTCTTGAGAGTGCATCTGCCACAACCTTTTGCTTCCCTTTTTTGTAGATGATTTCAAAGTCATAACCCAACATCTTGGTC
>SNQJ01S0026139.1:69278-103857 GCA_010110895.2 Picea sitchensis | reverse complement strand
GCATTCCTAAACACACTTTTATCAGGAATACAGACGTGTTCCTAGGAATATGCCTATGTGACTCATTGAGTGGAGGTTCTAGGTTTTCTGAACCTGTCACATCAAGAACACATGCACATTCCTAGAAATGTGCATGTGTTCCTACAGGTGCACATTCCAACTCACTTTATTGCTACTTTTTAGTCCACCAAATTTTTTCACACATCCTGATGTACCTCCCTTTATGATGCTTTTGATTTATTATGGCAATGTGGTATGTTCATTGGTATTATTGGAAGAAATAATTTGTTACAGGTTGATACATTGATGGAAATATGGGTAAACATACTCAAGGGAAAGGGACTAGGAAAACATGAAAAAATGACCATTAAAGTTAACTGGGGTTAAAGGGCTAAGGGGAAATAGTTGTAATGTACTTTTAACTTAATCTTGATACTTGTAATTTCATTCTCAAGCATAATTTATCCCTTGCATGTGAAAGGGGAATACTAAGAGGAAAATGTTGAAAAATATGTTACACTTTGGAAGGATTACAAAAGAGTTCCATGCTTTTGAGAGGGTGGGTTGGCCTAAGAGGTAATGCTATGATATTTTACCCTTTCTTCAAGACATCTATGATTTTGAATTATGTACATGGTATATAAAATTATTGGTTTCTCTAGCCTAGTCTAAGTGGAGTAAAAGGTTGGGAGAAAGCTACCCATTCATTGGGTACTAATGCTCATATTTTTCCTCGCTATGTGTATTCTTTCTTGGGTCTTTGGGATGCCATTTCCAAGTGTGACTATGTAGAAAGCGTGAGTATGGTAGTATGATGAGGGGTTCCACTACCAAGTGTGGTTTTGATCACTAGGAGTGAGGATGGTATTAAGATACCTACACACCATACCTTGAGGTTTATTGGGCTTGTTGTAGACTAAGATCCTTTCAATCACATTATGTTTGATTAGTTGGGAGTTTGATCTATGATAATCCTTTTGCAAATGTGATTTATCTAAAGATAATTAGTTTTAGCTTGATATTCATCATCTCATTGAGATTAATCCCTACTCGGGGGGACATACTTGTCAAGGTAGTTGCATTGATTCGATGCAAAATTGACCCTTGGGTGTGATTTCTCCCCTTTGGTTAGCAATCAGATCATGGAATATTGGAGCATTGATTTGATTAGCGCTTGGAACTATAGTAATATAAGGACTAGATGTTGTTGAAGTCATTTTTAAGTTATGTGTTGTTGGTTTATAATCATTTGATGTAAAATTATTGTATGCATTATTCATCTTTGGCATGCCTCCCCTATTTTACTTAATTGTTGGATTTTTGTTCTATTTTATTAGATCTAGTATGTTTAGATATGTCATAGTCTTATGGAAAAAAATTGTTCAAGTAATGCTCACCTGATTTATTACATTTCATTTTCCTTTAGAGTGAATTTCATAATTTCTAATGATGCAATTTTACCTTGTTTTAAGTAAAGTTAACTTTATTTAGAAACAAAAGATAGTTTTAAGAATCACATATGAAATCCAAGAATTAGAGAGGTGAAAAACTCATGACCCATCATGTCCAACTTTCATATCCTGAAAATGAGTCAAAATTGTCCCAAAGTGTGCATTTTTGGGGGATTTGGAGATTTTAGATGTAGTTTAAGAAGAACTGAAGGTAATCTAGAGTGCACGAATTGAGTTACATAAGGTTGTTCTATTTGAATTCGATAAATTAAGAATTTAAGAGGGATATGCATTCATTTTACACAACTATATTATCTTAGTCTACATGCTTTGTCAAAAAGAGAAATTTTATCTTATTTTGTAACAATAGTGGCAAAGTTTGTTAATTTATGTAGTCATGCATTTTTTTTTGTGGACTACATGTAATTTAAAGTTGTTTAAATGTTGTAATTAAAATAAAAAGTAGGACCATTTTGACAAGATAATAACATGCATAAGGAGATTGTACTTCGAAATATGGAAGTGTTTGATTGCTAATAATATGAGAGACTTAATCTATAAACCTTCAACTTTCATTCTGGATCTTTATGTGAACTTTGGGGAACAACTTTTGTTGATTGAGATGCTATGTTTTCATAATTTTGTCTAGTTTTGAAAAATTGAAAATAATTTTGATCATATAAGATGCATTCTAAGCCGGTGGAATGGTGTGATATGGGTGATGATATGTTTTCCTTGATTAATAAGCATCCAAGAGAAAAAAAAATTCCATAATTCATGCATTATTTTTAATAAGTGAGAGGTTTGAAAAAGAATTCTATGGTATGATTTTTTGATGTAATTTAATTATCATTTAACTTGTAATGTTTATGATGATCCACATGTATTAGTTTTTTTGGAAGTTCAAATGGTAAGGGAATTACCTTTTCATTTTTATGAATCACAGTCTAGAAGTGTTTTGGGTGGGGTGAAGAAGGCCAAGCATTGTTGTAGAAGATTGGCAAGGATAACTAAGAGTTTTCTAGATTTCTTATTTGTAGTTGGTGATTACAGAGAATGAAAACACTTTGTATTTGTAAGAAGGAACATGTTTTTTCCATGGATACAAATAAATAACATGACAAATTTGCTTCTTCAATTCCTTAACTTTTTGTGAATTTAATTACAATGTTTCTACTATGTGGTTTTCATGGGGAATTCATTAGAAAAAATTAGAATAACACATGGGTTAATATTGGGGGTTTTAAAATAGGTAAAATGTAATGAAATATATTATTTAGTATCGAAATGGTGAGGGGTATTTAAAACTAATATATGGGTATACATATTGGGAGCGTTCAACTAGCCAATTTGTTTTTTGGGATTGGGAGGGGCTGGCATGCGAGGGGAGAGTTAACAATGCAAGGAGATATATCTTTGTGAGTATTTTTAATGTATGTTGAGCATATTATGAAGGAATAGGGTGATATAAATATAGTCATTTTACCTTATATAAATTCTCAATGAACCATGAAATTCAATGAACAAGCAATGAAAATGACCAAGGATTTCATATAAGAAGGATCTAAAAATGAAATGGTCTTCAGTTTTCTAAGAAAGATGTTTAATGATTTTCATTGAAATGTATATGTAAAATATTAGGACCAACATACTAGGTTTATAAATAATAACATATATAAAAAAAATTGAAAAAAATTGTACTTACAATATTTGGCGAAAATAAAAGGTTAACTTATTTGGAAACATGTATTGGGAGGGGGTTATTAAAATTTAGGTTTCAGGAGGTAGAGATGAAACTCAAGGTATT
Organism: Picea sitchensis; assembly: GCA_010110895.2. Lineage (NCBI taxonomy): Eukaryota > Viridiplantae > Streptophyta > Pinopsida > Pinales > Pinaceae > Picea > Picea sitchensis. Next base: position 100,599 of record SNQJ01S0026139.1, on the reverse strand, counting down.
ATTTAATAGACCATGAATGAACATGATATGTCATATATTTACTAATTTAAATCCCCATGGTTCTATTTTTATTTGCTTACCTTGATTTCCATGCCATAGTATTGAATTGAGTGGTAGAAGAGATGGTTAAGCTTAACATTGAAGAAAATTCTAGCAAGAGTGGAGTGGGGGGATAGAATTATTTGAAGAAGTTTGAAGATTAAATTTCAAATACATTTTGTGGAGTTTCAATTGTATAATTTCAAATAGTGGAGGCATTTAATTTCAAAGAGGTTGTGGAAGATCCAAAAGAATAGATGTATATGTAGTTGAAGGTGTTATAGAGATGATGGGGTTGACATTAGACATAGAAGAGGAATTGCATGAGAAATGATTTATGGATGTTAACATTAAGGATAAGTGGAGGCTATGAGAAAACAAATTGAATGTGAAGTTACAATAAAATAGAGAATGATCACAAAAATAAAGAGTTTGGGAGGTAAACTTAGAATCGATAATTGCATGTACTCTAGAATTTTTAACCTTGAAGAATTGATTGATTGGAAAAGAGAGATGGATAAGGGTCAGTGCAAGATGATGATGGTCTCTCATGAAATGTTAGATTAATAAAAACAAGGAAAATAGTAATATGTTAACTTAAAGGGGTGACTCAAGGTACTTTCACAATGAATTTAACTATGGAGTAAATAGATGAAAATGTAGGAAATTGAGTTAGCTTTTGGAATATGCAATTTTTATTTATATAATTTGTATATGGATATATGAAATTGAATTTTTTCTAATCGTGGTATGTTATGTCTTCTACAAAATAGAATGAATATGTTCCCATTATTGTATTTATTGACTAATTAAATGATGAAATTTACGTAAACAAATTTGTACAATTCTAGAGAACACATTGTTCTTCTACATAACTATATTTTCAAAATTTATAATGTTATTTTTGTATTTTTTAAAGTTATGAAATTCATTATACCCCTAAAATTATGAGGTCACATGTTAGTGTAGGGTTTGAGGGTTTATCATAATCAAACATTTTTTTTCTTCCTTTTCTAGATTATAGATCTTGGTTTGTACTAGTGCAATGTATAAAATAAATTTAAATGGGTAAGGAAATAAAAGGATAGAGTGGAACAAAAGATGTATGTTTGTGTAGTTTAATTGGCGATGAAGTTGTGTAGACTATTTAAAAATAACATGGAAAATAGAGATATTGAGAGTCATTTAGAAAAATGGAGGTTTGGATTTTTTTGCAGTCCAAACCACCAATAGTTTCATTCTAAACTTAAATTCGAGGAAACCAAGTCAGCAAACATAAATTTTGTAATTCTCAATACCACTAATTAAAATTTGAATTTAAGGAATGTGCATGCATTATAAGAACATGTATGGTCTAAATCATGAGCTCACTATAAAGTACATGCATTTTTATAGAATGTGCATGTGTGCTATTATGAGTAAAAAATCATAATTCATATTATTCTTTTTTCTTTACTTAATACCCATGGTATTTTATAACATATCCTTATGCCTAGTTCCTATGGTATCTTTCTTCATTACCATTAAGCCGAAACAAAAGCTTTTAGGGACTATAGCCCATGTTTTCCTCCCAAAGCCATGGTAGGGGTCCTAAGAACCATTCATATTGTGCAAATTATACTAATAGTTCCCATATTCAGAGTCATAGGCCTTGTTCATGGCCACTAGAAATAATGAATCTTTGATTATGTAATGAGGCCTTGGTTTTCCTCCTTCGACCATGTTATAATCCATTACTCCCATATGTTTAATGGAAAAAATGATAATGGTTTCCATATCCCACTCAAAGGTGAAAGATCCATTCAAAAGGATTAGTGTGGTTGTTGAAGTCCTAGTTCATGGCCCTTAAGCTCAAAAATCTTTGTTTTGGGCATAAGTTCCTTATTTTCATCCCCTTATGAAAAACATACTAATGGTACCAAAAATCCCCCATAGAGGCAATGATCCCCTACAAATATATTTTGTGGTTGTTTAAGGACTAATACATGAAGATTGATCCTAAGAAGATTCAAATAAGTCCTAATCACCCATTATGTTCCTTCCTAAACCATGTTCAAGGAATCAAGTGCAGTATATCATGTGCAAATCTTCTTAATGGAACTGATGCCCAACTTAGAGGCATTGATATCAAATTGTGGTGCTTAAAACCCATGAATGGAACCCATATTGCACTCAAAGGATATATATCCTTTAGAAAGGATTTGTGTCATGATTTGACACATTTCACATTCCCATTGAGCTCAAGAGTATTTTTTAGGGATTAAATCCATTTTTTTCTCCCCCAACCATGTTAGGGGTCTTGAGACCCATTCTTATTGTGGAAAACAAACTAATCGTGCCCATATTACCAGTAGGAGTTCAATATGAAACCCTCATGAGGTCAGTTGTAGTCATTTAAGGCATTATTGTGGGTATAATTTACCTCCAAATAGGGATATCAGTGACATTAGGAGGATTTTAGAATTATATATGGTTACTAGGGTCCTTTACATTGTCAATGGATGAAACTTGGCCCTTGGGAAATAAAGGAACCTTCTCGATATAATTGGTCAATAACCACACATGACCTCAAAATAATATCCTTATCCTATGAGTGTTGATATCGGTGAGATTAAGAGGATTTGAATAATAGGTATTTCTATTAGATCATTGGACATGGTTTGGAGAGGAATGCCAACTCTTGGGTCATAAAGGAAGTTTGTAAGAATATAGGAATAAGACCAATGACTTAAAATATGATTCACATTTATGAGGGAATGGAATGAAACACAAAAATATGACAAAAACAATATATACAATAATGATCAATTTCTATTCATGAATGAAATATGTAGGAACTGTAAAAATGCAAAGTGAAATGAACTCACTAGAATGACGGTAGCTTATCTCTTAGAAGAGATTTGACGGCTACATGCATTCTCAAGAAGTGATTACAATGAGGCAAAAAGGCCTTTTAAAATAAAGAGTCAATGAGAAAACACTAAATATCCAAAACAATAACCCCATAAGATGAAATTCCAAGAGGTTTGTGGACGTCAATGTGGTTAATGGATATGTCAACTTCTCGGGGGTGTAAAATTTGCATACGATCTATGTTTGAGGCACCTAGAAACCCATCAGAAAGGTCTAGCCACCGATAAGTACGCATTATGAAAGGACCAATATATTCCTTTGGCTATCTATTGGGTACTTCCATGCTAAAAAACATCATTTAGGGCCTCAAAATCTCCCTAAAAGTCCAGGACCCCAAAAAACCATAGAAAACTACCAAGATGGGAACCATGTTCTGAGATAAGGAATACGTGGGTGGACACCAATGTAAACCTGGATTATTCCTTCACCATTAAAAATAAATGGTCTCCATTGCATTGAGTTACTCCATCAAATGTGGAAACGTCTACTAAACTTGATGCTTGGTGAGTCACTTTCCTTGGTGCAGTATTTGCCTTGCTTTTACAAAAGGATAGAGTTGGATATTTTGTTGGTGAGTGACCTTAATTTGTGTCTCGATGATCCGATCAATGGTTTCCTATTCCATGTAGTAAATGTTGATCTCTATAGGTGTCAAATACTCTTCCACCTTTGATGTGTCCAATATTGGTGGAAAATATGGCCGAAGGAGGTGCACATTGAATATTGGATGCAAGACAAGAAAGGGGGGAATACTTAACTCAAAATTATTTTCTCCCAAAACCTTGGTGATGGTGTATTGTCCATATAAAAATGGACACAAATTTTGATGGGGTCCTGTAAGGGTATATTTTTGCAAATGAAACCAAACTTTGTCTCCCACTTGAAACTTGTGTGGCACTGGGTGTTGATCATGGCATTTCTTGTACTTAACATTGGATTTATGTAAATTGGTGGATGTATTGAGTATTCTAAATGAATTTGGTGGCTTTGTCATCCTCAAATTGAGCATGGGAAGATTCTACCTGTGTGGATGTAAGGGGTAGTTCTACATTAATGGGGTCCAATGGTTGAAATCCTAGGACCACCTGAAAAGGGTTGTGGATGGTCTATATATAGTATTTACATTGTATTATACATGCCAAAGTGTCATGTGACCTGACTGTAGTGGGATTCCCAAATCGCCTTCGCACACTTGCTTGAAGGAACATAGAGATGCCCAAATGGAATAATATTTCATCCTGAAGATGAAGTTTGACAACGATATATACATGTGTCCAACATATGGTAGGTCATAGTGAAGTCAATATCACAGTCATAGAGTTGGGACCACCTAGAGGTCTCATTCCTGTAAGAGTCAAGAAATGTGGTTAGTGCTACAACTAGAGGTTGACTAAGGTAGTGAGTAATGATATTGGTGCTCTCTTTTTGATGTTTAATGTTGAAGTGAAATTGCTGCAAGTATGTGGAGCACTTTTGATGGTGGTCATTATATAATTTTCCTTGTGTCTACATGAACTGTAGAGGATTTTGATCCATATGGATGACTATCTCCTTCCATGTATTATTATGATTCCATTGGTGGTAGGCTTGTATAATGGAATTAATATCTTTGTCATAGATAGGGTACTTACGGATGTCATTTGAGAGTGTATCACTATGGTATCACTATGATAAGACACTGGATGACCATGCTTAGTGAGAATGACACCAAAAACATAGTTCGAAGCATATGTCTCAATATCAAAAGGTTGTTGCAAATCAGTTAAGACAAGCACCGTAGCTAAGCATAAATGATGTTTCATATCATCAAATTCTTTCTGTTGTGACCTGGCCCACACAAATTTGGATTTTTAAATACCCTTGGTAACTTGGTTGAGGGGAAGTGCAATATGAGAGAACCCAAACACGAATCTGTGATAGAATTTGTGATCCAAATTTTATGAGAAGAAAAAAATGACTACAGATTATTAACAGGTGCTTAACACAAAATAATAGAGATACAGTAAAACTGGTTTTCTATTCAATAAGAAAATAAGTTGAAACTGTAAAATGTAGTGGAAACAAGCTTGTTGGAATGGTGACGTCTTATCTCTATGAAGAGATGTGACGGTTATGCTAAGTGACATCCCCCAAAATAAAATATTTTGAAAATTTAATTTGCTAGAAATTTATTCTGTTTTTAGTAAATTCGAATTTGGAATTTTTTTTCCATTTATGGCAATTCTGAATTTCGAATTTGTTGATTGTAATAAATTATTATGACTGTTGGGCAGAGATCTGATTTGACCCAACTAACTATTTGACAATGACACTTGTTTAAAAACAAAATATTTTATATTGATTGCAGGAGGACAAATGGAACAACCATGTTCAAAGTAGCTGACCATGACTCCATGAGTGGGGAACATGTTGGAACTACCCCTAGGCTGATTTTTACAAGTGGCAAATTAGTGATTTGGCCATTGGCAGCCCCTGAAAATCAGGGATTTAGGAAGCTACGAAAATTCCCAAGGGAGGGAAAAAAGACCTAGGCAATTAATAAATAAGCATATGTGAGGAGGCAGGATGCTACCAAGTATGCTGGGAAAGAGATTATTGATTTTTTTTTCCTTGTTGTTATGAACACTGAATGAGTGTCAGGCAAGGGGGAAGCTACTGAATTGAAGGACATTGTTGAAGAGGGTTTCCCAAGTTCACCCTCATGGACTCATGGTTAGGCTAGGGGGTGAACCGTGAAAGTGATCTTGGCTGCTCGGTTCTACGGTTGGGAGGAACGTGACTGTTCCCTTTGTTTTCCACGAGTTTAGTTCAGATATGCTACTCTAATCCTTATCTTTCTAAATGATTTTATATCTGATGTACTGTGTATGTTAAATCTGAACTGAAATGGTTTCTAGTATTTGTTTTAATGATCATATAATTTTTGTAAGTCTTTTACTGTATCTAAATTTTAGTATTTCTACCTCTGTGGGATGAATTGGTTATTGATATAGTGGAATCCTTAAAGTTGGCATGCATTCAATAATCTAGACAAAGGTTGTTCGATTACATGAAATATACAGTCCACTTTACTATCAATTAGTTTACATATCATTTCTGGAATCATCCCCTAGTAACCTCTATTATGGATTTAGAGCCTGTATGTAAATATAAAATATATGATATCCTCATAGAATTCAGCAAATAGACTGTAGGATTTAACTATGGAAATGTTTCCTGAAATTAAACTTTAAGTAGAATCGAATATGTATCAATGAACAAATAGATCTATTACAAGCATATATATTTCATTCTGTAACTTTTAATTCCTATAACAAAATCACATATATAGTCGAACTTGGATAGAACTAGAATAATGAAGCATATGGGAATGAACAAAAAAAAAGGACCAAGACTACCCTAAACTTAACGATATATTCATGCTAGGATCATACTACAGGAAAGAGAATAAATGATTTCACTCATACATCATTAACGTATGACACATCTTACATATGCTGTGCGAAGAGAGAAACAAAGAATTTTATGGTTGTAGCATTACCATTTAGGATATCTATTAAATTTGCTTCGCATTTTATAGAAAGCTATTTTAAGAAATTATAGACTAATGCAATCTATTCTGAAGATGAAATCGATCGAAAAAAAAGAATCTTCAATATGCAAATACTTGGAAATGCGAGACCCCACCTCTAAACGATCCCCGTTGGGGTAAATTCCAAATAAGAATTACGTTACCAAGAGACTAATTATACAGACGTTAATAAAGTCAAGAAATGATTGCTATTATAATTGTTTCAAAGATTTCCGAATACTTTAAATCACAGAAGTAATGTACAGAATGCTGAGGATAAGCTATTTCCAAAATAGAAAAATAATATCCCTCCATTACTAAGCTTAACATATTTAAAAGTTTTCCCAACAACAAACTTAGAACTGTTTCCCCAATTTCTAGCATTAGAATATCAGTCATTTTCCTACATCATGCTCGACTATATATATATCCTTAAATGGAAATTTAATAGAAAAACAAAGCGGGATTTAACCCTCAGATATCCGGCACAGGAAATCGGAGCATGAGTAATGTTACTTTTAACAATAGAAAGCTACGAACAGAATCGTGACCTCCATGCTTTGATTTAAGAAGCAAGTTGATAGCCACATTTTGGAACCCGAGTACCTTTGTCAAGATGAGCAGAGTTCGGTACCTGCATTGTGAAGTGGGCATACCTACATTCGGCCATCACAAAAAACATTAGTAAAATACAGAGTAGAACTCTAAATTATAGAATCGAAAGGGTAGATTGATAACCATAGCTATGGCAGACTACTTAACTTAGGGGCTGAAACACTGCACCCTCTAGTTGTCGTGCCTTGTTTTGTAATCGACCCTGGCCGAGGGGAGAATGGTTCCTGGAACTTATGTTCGGTACCCTCGTAATAAGCAGAGTCCCACCATTAATACAGAGAAACCCATTTTACAGAATTAAAGAATTACTTTGAAAAGATAAAAATAGCATTGTGAATTCAAGAGTTAAATATTTTGTTAAAAATCCTTTACGAACAAAATTTGAAGAACGTAAGGAACGACATCATACACATAGTCAGTAAAAGTTCTCGTGGAAAGTACCCCAAATCAATAAGAGATAAACTACCGGTAGACCACCACCTTACTACAAATAATATGCATCAGTCACAAAGGAGAACAGATACGTTAAGAATCCAAATTGACCTTTTATTTTCCCTGGAGCCTTTACACGACGTAAGGATAAAATCTTCTGATCTCCTCTGAATTACTCTCGAATACAGTTGCTCGTCACAGGGTAAAAAAAAAGGAATGAACCGGAAATAAACCCATGGGACACAAACAATTGACGCGAAGTATGACCTTAGGTTCACAAAGGTAAAGAATAGTGACTCTCGGATACAGTGAGAAACCTCTTCTATAGTCATTACCCAAATAAAAAGGAGAAACACGTAGACTCTGAACATAACTGTTGAAAGTAAAGAGGGCCTTTAATTTCAAAATAAAAGTTACAGGAAGCAAGGTCTTTCTTTGTTTAAACCAAACAGTGAACTCTGTTTCGAGCTTCAGTTCCCTTAAAAAATTACGAGGTAGTCGGATGTTGCCATCGACTTCACCAAAGGTTGTCGCAGAGGTGGTAGTCTTTCCCTGTGGAGAAACGCATAATACAGAACCCTCTCCTTCGAAGTCACAAGGGCATAAGAGAGACTGCCAAAACCTAATAGGGATGAGTACCACTCTTTACAGCCGAGGAGGTACATTCCATGTGCTAGGGAAAAGTTGTCGTACCAGGATTGGGTAGAATAGGTGGGAGAGTCATCGGGACTGATGTTTAAGAGGACCCTATTTAATTTCATGACAGAGCCTTAACTCCTCCTGATAGGTACATCCATATCCCTTAATGTTGAAGTTAATAATAGTAAATCCACGACTATCCAATGAATTTTTCGGTCGCTAAACCTTTGTCATCGAAGTTATCTTTCCGTTACCCCAACGGGAAGAGGAGGGTTAGTGGCGCAGACCCCTAAACCCTCAGGCTGGAGTCTGCACAGGATCTTTCAACGTCGGACCTTTAGAGTCTGACTGACTCTCTTAATTCCTCTCGTTAAATTATTTACTCCCCATCTCAGAGTGTAATTCACAGGCCCTCCTGAGTTATGCCCACATGATCATTCATCTGCATAAACCCCACATTCAAACCCCAACTGACTTCAGGACTTTTCCCTTTTTATTTTTGAGGTACCAGATTTCACGATTTCGCGAATCCTGTGGTTGAGGGTCTTACCTCTTCGACCCCCGAAACCCAAATACCACACCCCAGATGCTTCCTACAACTAATTCCATCTTCTCACTTATTGTGATTTCGGGAGTTGCAATGACGTGCAACTCTACCTCTCGACTTCCGGAGTCCCGAAACCCAAATTACCGAAATCCCTAAAAGTCCACCCTAAGTCCTGCCACACTTCGTGACTTAGGCATTTCCTTGGCACTATGTCTCGTCACCCTATCAACAGGATTCCCAATATGCCGAATCCTGAAACACCGAAACACTAGTGTTCTTCTTCCAAGGAAAATCAATGGCTATGGTTCTTCCATTGGATCCAATGGTTAGCGCGATTTGGCATACCGAGAGTTTGTAAGGATTATCCTCGAACTCTCTGTCTCCTATACCTTCTGGAACCCAAAATTATGAAATGCCGAAATGGTCTCCTTTCTCGAAACTTCACAAATCCTATCGCGAGGTTTCCTGACTTTCCAACTATCCCTTCAAGCTATACTATACTCCTGATGTGGACTCCTGCCACCTGTCACCTTTTTCGATTTTCGAAACTTGAATCACCCTTCGACAACTTCCTTTATTTTCGGGCTTTCGGGTACCAAGAAGTCAAAAATCTCGACCCTAACCTTGTGTCACTACGACCCCCAAATTCCAGAACCCCGATTTGCCGAAATGTAACGCACTTTTTAAATTTCTTCACGTTTCGCAATTTCAAAGATTCTGATGTAGAGTGTTCTGCCCCTTGTCAACGAGAATGCTAAAAACTCGACAAATACTCTATCGCAACTTCTGATTCCAGAATTTACTTCTTGTTGAGTCCCGATCACCCGTCCTCAGGACTTCCGAAACTCCAAACTCTGAAGTTCCAAAATTCTGAACTCTGAAGTTCTGAAATTCCAAACTCGTCACTCTTTGAATTCACACATGAAACCTCCTTTCGCATTTCGAGAACTTGATCAGCCAAGGTCTTGGCTGGCACTTCGTAGTCCTGAACTCCGAATTCCCAAAAATGATCTTACGACCTGAATGGATCACGATCAACGGTCCATGTTGACTCTAATTTTCGAAGGTGGATTTGTCCTATGTATAACTCCCCTCCAACTTCTATGGATCCTACGATCCTCACTATTTTGGTAGTTCTCTTCTGAGAATTCAGATTGTTCAATCTCTCCTCAAAGAACCTTCTAGTCAAATCAAACCTACAATCCTTCTCTGGGATTTAGCCTCTGCACAACTATTGGTTCTTCCTACCTTTCTTTCGAATGATTCTAAGGCCTTAACCCTCCCGAGCTTCCTTTCACAAACTCAAGTCTCCTAGAAGGCTTCTGCATGCACTCCTTGCGGAACTTCTCCAAATATTTCTGAATATTTGAATCCCTTAAGTCTGTGCAAATATGCAACAACAGTCCTTCAATCTCTCAACATTAGTCTATAGGTTCTAAAGTCTTGACCAGCCTTCGCACACCTTGCATGGCTTCTGTGCTTGTCTTGCACTTCAGTTGAAATGAGAACAATGGTATACCTCCTGAGCTTTTAGATGTAAACTCTGAATTCTATCAACGCACTCCTTGTGGATGCTTCACTGCACTCCTTGCAGGAACTCTTACTCAATAAGAGAAACAATTGAGACTCATTCCCTTACTCTCTCAGACTTCAAATACTTAACATGAAATCATACATAGATGGCATAAAAGCAAATGCACAACAGAAAGAGTAAATCAACCATAAGCATAACATTCAGCATGTATACACAGAAAGTATTAGAACATCATGAGTCTGAATCAAAGCTTCATATATTAATCTCAGAACTTCTGTACATGGATTCTTCTCCACAACTCTCTGCTTCTCCTCTATTCTAATGTTCTTAATCATACAATCTCTTACTGATACAATGATACAAAGATGAGGGTGTCTATAGTCATTTTCCCTCCAGCTCCTAAAACTGTCTAATCTAGAATTTTAAATCTACCTACTTTCATTAACTATGCATAAATGCCTCTACATCCTACAGATGAGAGAGGATCGCTCAAGATCTGTTTACAATATGGAAGTACACCTTCTTAACTATTTCATTAATATCTGCGCATACAAACTTTCGATAACATTTCAAAACATTTTTGACATGTGCCAAAATGTGATGGCGTTCATCCCAGCTGTCTTTTGCCTCCACGCTTGCTTGCTGCTGACAATGCTCCTGCATCATACTCCCTCACTTGAAAATTTTCATGGACTCCTGTTCATGAGTTCTTGCATGGTCTATCCATGATTCTGAATTTTTGCTTCATTCTCCCAGCTACCATCTTCAACTGGATGTCCCTTCCATTTGATCAAGTATTCAAAATAGTCTTTTCTCCTAGTCCTTTTGCTAACTCTCTTGTCAAGTATACTTTCCATCTGTGGCCTTTCATCTACAGGCATTTTTTTAGTCCACTGAACCTCTGTCTACCCATCCATCTGAGGATGATAAGATGAGCTAAAAGACAAACTTGTCCCCAACTTCTTCCATAAAGTCCTCCAAAAAATTCCTACGAAATTGGTGTCTCGATCTGAAACTATACTTCTAGGTAAGCCGTGAGGTCTGACAACTTCTTTGAAAAACAGGTTCGCAATGTGAGTTGTGTCACTGGTTTTTTGGCATGGTATAAAATGTGCCATCTTTGAAAATCTATCTACCACCACAAAGATCGAATCAAATCCTCTTTGTGTCCTTGGCAGCCCCAACACAAAATCCATGCTCACTGCATCCCATGGCCTTTCAGGTATGGGCAATGGCTGGTATAACCCTATGTTTTTCCTTTTTCCCTTTGTGTGCTAACAAATTCTACATTTGTGCACAAATATTTTGACATCTGTCCTCATCCTCGACCAAAAATATGAGCCATTTAATTTCGAGAATGTTTTGTCATGACTGAAATGTCCGGCCAATCCTCCACTGTGTTTTTCTTTCAGCAGATTCTCCCTCATGGAGCATTTTGGAATACACAGACAATTGACCCTGAATAATAATCCCTCCTGGATCATATATTCAGTCCATTGACTGTTGTTCCTGAGAATTGGATTCTCAGATGCCTCATACGCCTCTTCGAAATCTGGGTCATCTATATACATGTCCTTGAGGTTATCAAAGCCTAAAGTTTTGACTCTAAATTTCTGCATCAACAAACATTTCCTACTCAAATCATTAGCAACTTTGTTAGTAGTTCCAGAAATATGATTAATTACAAAAGTAAAATTCTGCATGTATTCAACCCATTTTGCATGCTTTTGGTTCATCTTGTCCTGTTGAGTCACGAATTGTAAAGTGTGATTATCACTATACAAAACAAACTCTTTAGGAACCAAATAGTGCCTCCACTTCTTCAATGCCTATATGATTGCATAAAATTCCTTGTCATATGTTGAATATTTAATTTTTGCTTCATTCAGTTTCTCACTGAAGTATGCGATCGGTCTGTCGTCTTGGCTCAAGACCGCTCCAATTGCAAATCCTCTTGCATCACACTTGACCTGAAACATTTTGTTGAAATCTGGCAACAACAAAATTGGTTGTTCAATAATATCCCTTTTCAACAGATTGAAAATTTTCTCTGCTTCTTGTGTCCAGTGAAAAGATTTATGTCTTTTCTTCATCGTGTCCGTCATTGGTGCGCTAATTCCACTTAAATTTCTGATAAACTTCCTGTAGAAACTAGCCAATCCATGAAAGCTTCTAACTTCAAATATACTCCTCAGCAATGGCCAATTCTTAATCACCTCCACTTTATCTGGATCCATTTTCAGTTTATCTGCAGAGATAACAAACCCCAAATAAATGAGCTCTGTCTTCATGAATGGTGATTTCTTCATATTTATCAACAACTTCTCTTGCTGTAATCTCTTCATCACTGTAGCCAAATGATTTAAGTGCTATGTTTTTTTTCTACTGAAAATCATCGTCAAGATATACAATGATGAATTTCCCTATAAATTCCTTCAAGACTTCGTTCATCAACCTCATGAAAGTACTAGGCAAATTTTTTAAACCAAATGGCATAACAAGCCATTCATACAACCCTTCATTCGTCTGAATGTTGTCCTCCATTCATCACCTTCTCTCATCCGAATTTGATGATAGCCACTTTTCAAATCAATCTTTGAAAACAATTTTGCTCCACTCAAGCAATCCATCAAATCATCCATCCTTGGCAAAGGAAATCTATATCTGATGGTAATCTTGTTGATTGCCCTCGAGTCTGTACACATCCTCCAGCCTCCATCTTTCTTTGGGCTGAGCACTGTTGGAACAACGCATGGACTCAAGATTTCTCTAGCCAACTCTTTGTCCATTAAATCCTAGACCTGTCTCTTGATGTCTTCATTCTCCTATGGCATCAATCTGTACGCTGCTTTGTTTGGTAAACTAGCTCCAAGTATGAGATCGATGTGATGAATTATACTTCTTATCGGTGGCAATGAACAAGGTAGTTCATCCACTACTGTATCAGCAAACTCTTGCAACAACTTCTAGATTTCCTCTGGTAAATCATCCACTCTTGTACTGGTTAACACAATTCTAGGCTTCCTGACCACAATAAATTGTGTGTATTCCTTCTTCTTAACCTCCTTAAGAAGTTCCTTCCCACTCATGAGAAGCACACTGTTGTTCACCTCTGATTTCACTTCTTTATCCTTGATCGACAACAACATGTGAGTCCTCCCATTATTCTCCAGGGTGTATGTGTTCTTTATCCCATCATGAATCACATTTATGTCATATTACCACGGTCTACCCAGCAATAGATGACAAACATCCATGGGAATGACATCACATAATATTTCATCCTTATATCCTTCTATTTTAAATTCAACTAAACATTGTTTAGTGACATTTACCTGATGTCTTTTTTGTAGCCATGAAACTCTGTATGGTCCTGGATGTTCAATAGTCTTCAGCTCCAGATTTTCTACCATCTCTGTAGAAACGAGATTGTTTGTGCTACCACTATCCATGATGACTTTGCATACACTGTCTTTGGTCTTGCAAGCAGTCCGAAAAAGTATGTTCCTTTGGGCTAGGTTCTCCACCTCCTTCTCTGGTGTTAAGTGAACTTTTCTCATCATCAATGACCTTCCGTCCTCAGCATCTTCTGCTTCAACATTTCATCTTTGTTCTTCGGCAATGTGAGTTTCACCTCCTTGTTTCTTCTTAACTAGACATTCATAAGATTTGTGTCCATTTTTTCCACAGGTAAAGCATTTTATTTCTCCACCTCTACCTCTTCCTCTTCCTCTAGCTCGAGGAAAAATATTTCTATCAGCATATTGTCCTCTCTGTGAGCTTCCACCTCTCTCAGTTTGAGTTTGATGCTTCTTCCACTCTTCTTTAGGTTTCTAATTTTTGTCTTGGGCAATTGTTTTGCCTCTGGATTGACTTCTGCCTCAGCCTCTCTGACCTTGCTTTCATCTCAGCTTCTCTTCAACTTTCAGAGCCATATGAGAAGCATCTTCCACCATTCAGATGGTCATCATGCTCATCTCATCCTGAATGTTGTATCTCAAACCATTCATATACCTAGCAACCTTTTCATCATCACTTCCGCGATGACCTGCTCTGATGTTTATCCTATAGAACTCTCCATTATATTCTTTCACTGTCATCAGATTTTGCCTCAAGTTCTGCATTCTCCGAAACAGAGTAATTTGATAATCCTTGGGTATGAATTTTGCCTTCATCTTCACAACCATTCTGTCCCAACTCTTGATTTTCTGCTTACCTTTGCAGCATCTGTCATCCTGCAGTTCATCCCACCATAATGCTGCATGCCCTTTAAGTCTTGTAACAACGTGCTTTACCTTCTTGTCTTCCTCTACATCCTCATAGTCAGAATATTTATCCAGATCTCTAATCCAGTTTAGAAGTTCTTCTACATCGAGGTTTCCTTCATATACTGGAATGTCCATTTTTTCTCTAGCACCTATCCTCGCAACAACCCTAAATAGGTGTTATTTTGCTGCATCTTTGGCTGCAACTTATTCATTTTTGGCTTCATTTTCACTTTCAGATTCACTGATGTCTACAGCATCAACTGTGTGCCTCTGTGCTATCTCTATGGCATCAAGCCTGGAACGTAGTTCATGCATCTCTCTTTCTCTTAACAGATCAGGCAATTGTCTGTCTCTTCTTCTTGGAATTTCCCTTTCCTCTGGTGGATTAGGTATTTTCCTATATCTTCTTCTCGGTGGCATGGCTATAAAATTCCTCTTTCCCCTGCTATAGAAAGAAAAGAAATCTTTCTAAGCTCTGATACCACAATTGGCACAGACCCCTAAACCCCCATGCTGGAGTCCGCACAGGATCTTTCAACTTCAGCCCTTTAGAGTCTGATTGACTCTCTTAATTCCTCTCAGGAAATTATTTACTCCCCCTCTCTGAGTGTAATTCACAGGCCCTCTTGAGTTATGCCTGCGTGATCATTCATTCACATAAACACCACGATCAAACCCCAACTGACTTCGGGACTTTTCCCTTTCTCTTTTCGGGGTATCAAATTTCGCGATTTCATGAATCCTGTGGTTGAGGGTCTTACCTCTTCGACCTCTAAAACGCAAATACCACACCTTGGATGCTTCCTACAACTAATTATGGCTTCTCACTTATTGTGATTTCGGAAGTTGCAATGACACGCAACTCTACCTCTCGACTTTCGGAGTCCCGAAACCTGAATTACTGAAATATTGAAAAGTCCACCCTAATTCTTGCCACACTTCACGACTTTGGCATTTCCTTGGCACTATGTTTCATCACCTTGTCAACAGGATTCCCAATATGTTGAGTCATGAAACACCGAAACACTAGTGTTCTGCTTCCAAGGAAAATCAGCGGCTATGGTTCTTCCCCTGGATCCAACGGTTAGCACGATTTCATGTACCAAGAGTTTGTAAGGCTTATCCTCGAACTCTCTGTCTCCTATACCTTCTGGAACCCGAAATTTTGAAATGACGAAATGGTCTCCGTTC
The DNA here is from genome assembly GCA_010110895.2 of Picea sitchensis. NCBI lineage: Eukaryota > Viridiplantae > Streptophyta > Pinopsida > Pinales > Pinaceae > Picea > Picea sitchensis. The sequence goes on along the minus strand of SNQJ01S0026139.1, from coordinate 84,850 downwards.
TCAGAACTTTAGAAATCCTATCACAAGGTTTCCTGACTTTCCAACTATCCCCTCGAGCTGTACTATACTCCTGACGTGGAATCCTACCACCTGTCACCTTTTCCAATTTTCGGAACTTGAATCACCATTCGACAGCTTCCTTTATTTTTGGGCTTCCAGGTACCGAGAAGTTGAAACTCTTGACCCTAACCTTGTGTCACTACGACCCTCGAATTCCTGAACCCCGATTTGTCGAAATGCCAGAACGCACTTTCAAAATTTCTTCGCTTTTTGTGATTTCGGAGATTCTAATGTAGAGTGTTCTTCCCCTTGTCAACGGGAATGCCGAAAACCCGACAAATACTCTATCGCAACTTCTGATTCTTGAATTTCCTTCCTGCTGAGTCCCGATCACCCGTCCTCAGGACTTCCAAAACTCCAAACTCTGAATTTTTGAAATTCCAAACTCCTCACTCTTTGACTTCACACATGAAACCTCCTTTCACGTTTTGGGAACTTGATCAACCAAGGTATTGGCTGGCACTTCAGAGTCCTGAAATTTGAATTCCCGAAATGATCTGACGACCTGAATGAATCACGATCGACGGTCCACATTGAATCTACTTTTCGAAGATGGATTTGTCCAAAGTTTAACTCCCCTGCAACTTCTATGGATCCTACGATCCTCACTATTTCGGGAGTTCCCTTCTGAGAATTCAGACCATTCAATCTCTCCTCAAAGAACCTTCTTCTCAAATCAAACCTGCAATCCTTCTCTGGGATTTAGCCTCTGCACAACTACTGGTACTTCCTGCCTTTCTTTTGAATGATTCAAAGGCCCTAACCCTCCTGAGCTTCCTTTCACAAACTCAAGTCTCCTAGAATGCTTTTGCATGCACTCCTTGCAGCAGTTCTCCAAATATTTCTGAATATTTGAATCCCTTAAGTCTGTGCAACTCTGCAACAACAGTCCTTCAATATCTCAACCTTAGTCTATAGGTTCTAAGGTCTTGACCAGCCTGCACACACCTTGCACAACTTCTGTTCTTGTCTTTCACTTCAGTTGAAATGAGAACAACGATATCCCTCCTGAGATTTCAGAGGTAAACTCTGAATTCTGTCAACGCACTCTTTGCGGATGCTTCACTGCACTCCTTGCAGGAAGTCTTACTCAAGAAGAGAAACAATTGAAACGCATTCCCTTACTCTCTCAGACTTCAAATACTTAACATGATATCATACATACATGGAATAAAAGAAAATTCACAATAGAAAGAGTAAAACAACCATAAGCATAGCATTCATCATGTATACACATAAAGTATTAGAACACCATGAGTCTGAATCAAAGCTTCATATATTAATCTCAGAACTTCTGTACATGGATTCTTCTCCACAACTCTCTACTTCTCCTCTATGGTAATGTGCTTAATCATGCAATCTCTTACTGATATGATGATACAAAGATGAGGGTGTCTATAGTCGTTTTCCCTCCAACTCCTAAAATTGTCTAATCTAGAATTTTAAATCTACCTACTTTCATTAACTATGAATAAATGCCTCTACATCCTACAGATGAGAGTGGATCACTCAAGATCTATTTATAATATGGAAGTACACATTCTTAACTATTTCATTAATGTCTGCGCATCCAAACTTTCAATAACATTTCAAAACGTTTTTGACATGTGCCAAAATGTGATGGCGTTCATCCCAGCTGTCTTCCGCCTCCATGCTTGCTTGCCGCTGACGATGCTCCTGCATCAGTTAGTTAGTTTAGTTACGCAGAGAATGGTGTGTAATTGGTCGGGGTTCAATTCGTTATGGTGGAGACAAATTGTAACATAACTAAAATGAAGCCATCAAAGAAAACACATGGAGACCACTCCTAAACCATCATTAATATCCTTAAACCCATTCCTGTCACGTACTACATTCAGGATTTGAAGTCTGATGTTGACACAGCTAGGTAAGAGTACAAGCATTTAACTCTCAGGGATATAAACTTATGCGCAAAGTCCAAATAGCATGTTTCTATTAAACAAGGGAACTGAAATTCGAATCCTGGTGTATAGGTAGATATGTGTATTGTATTAAAACCATATAGTAACATATGAGTTAGAAAAATACTTGTATTCGATGGGAACCTCTCCTAAGTGTTAGGATAGTATGGTATAAGGTTATGCGAAGAAAAAACAAAGTGTAAGTACCCATCATACGAGTTGATTAAATGAAGATAAATGGTAAATAATGAACTAAAGATTTTTTTTTTTATGATAAATTTGAGGTTCATTACATATGGTATCAGAGAAAAAGTTACAACAATGTGCTTGAATAAGACCACTGTAGTGCTTAGTATATATCATGTTTTATATAAAAACTAATAAATCTTTTGGTTACAAACATAAATCTTTTTTTTTGTTTTGGTGATTAAGTATGGCAGCTCAGGTCAATGAAGACAACAGGATGGAAGACAATCCACAACAAATACCCCCTGGGGATACAAGGCAGAACAGTGATGAAATGTCACCCACAGAAGTGTTGGAAACAATGAGGAATCTGATTGTTGAACTATAGATCTTTAAAGCCGACAATGAAAAATTGAAGCAGGCACAACAAGAACAACAAGAGATAAACGAAGTCCTGCCGTGCAGTATAGTGACCAAGAAAATCCCAAAAGACAATAATAACAACGAAGAAATTAGAAAAAGAACCTCCAAGAAATCCGGGCCATAAACCAAAAAAAGGAAACAGTTCGTCTGAAGGAATGCCTCTAGCTAAAGATGGAACTAAAACGGATAGAAAAAGAAAACAAGTAGACCACCTTGAAGGAGAATTTAAAAAGATTAAACCCGTTATCTTTGATGGAGAGTCCAGGACAGGAGAAGAAGAAGAGGCATGACTATTGGACATCAAAAAGTACTTCCAAATCTATAACTATTCCAGCAACATGAAGGTCAAGATGGCCATCTACAATCTGAAAGGGAAGGCCAGTATTTGGTGGCAAGATCTGAAATTGGCCAAGGGCCTAAAGGAGAAACAGTTGGAATGGTCTGACTTTAAGAAGTATTTCAAGAAACAATACCTTTCTAAAAATTATTATGAAAGGAAGAAGAAAGAATTTTATGAGTTATGACTCGGATAGATGACGATGGAGGACCTTATAAATAAATTTCTGGAACTATTAAGTTTTGTGCCATACATCCGAGAGGATAAGGTAAAAATCTAGTGATTCTTAAGTTGCTTACCACAGTCCTATAGGGACAGGATCGATTTTGAAAACCCCAAATCCTTGAGTGAAGTATTCAGGAAAGCACGAATGTGCTATTATTAGTATAAGCAGCGGGTGGAGTTTCCCAAATCCTGGAAGGATAAGAAGCAAGATCGAATGAACAAGTGGAAGAAGGGATACCATTCAACTCCTTATCAAAATACAGTAAAAAGTTTCCCAAGAAAATATTCTCACTTCAACCATCCGAATACGCTGAGCAGTGGTAAACTGGTAAACCTGGGAATGAATAAGTTTGGGGACAACACCCATGAGCCACTAAAGTGATGGGAATGTGGAGAGGCTCATCTAAGGAGGAACTGTCCACATTTGATTTCAGCAAACAGAACTGTCGTTCATAATCTGCAAGAAGCCTCGACAGTGGGAGACGTGGGCAGGAGCCTACATCGGATAAATGCAGCCATTGATGGCCGACAAGCTAACCACCAATCCTCTATGGTATAAATCGAAGGTAAAATCCATGACACTTGAATTTCTGTTTTAATTGACCCCGAAGAAACATTAAGTTATATTACTCCGAAGGTAGTAGAGTCAAATAAACTTAAGAGACTGAAGCACGCAAAATCATGGCTTGTCCAACTAGCCATAGGTACTAAAAGGAAAGTAATACACTATATTTCATATTTTGAGTTCATCTTACATGGTCAAACTATAAGGATTGATCTGAACATCCTACCACTAGGATCTTACGATATGATTATTGGGATGGATTGGCTGGAACAACACAAAGCAATATTAAATTGCTATACAAAGATACTTAGCTATAAGGATGATTCTGGCACTACCAAGACAGCCTAAGGTATACCAAAACCGGTATCAGTCAGACAAATTTCAGCGATGCAACTAAACAAATGTATGAGAAAGGGATGTCAAGTTTATGCCATCCAAGTGATGAATCTAGCAGAAAAAGAAGATAAGCCAAAGTTGGAAGACTTTGTTGTTCTATGTGATTTCAGAGACATGTTTGTGGATGAGATACCAGAATTAACCCCCATAAGGGAAATAGACTTCTCCATAGACCTACTACCTGGTTCATCCCCCATCTCAAAAGTGCCTTACTGAATGAGTCTACCATAACTGACAGAATTAAAGATACAATTATAGGAATTGTTGGACAAAGAGTATATCAGACCGAGTGTCTCACCTTGGGGGGCACCAATCCTCTTTTTGAAAAAGAAAGAAAGTACTCTAAGACTATGTATCGATTATAGACAACTGAATAAAATGACTATTAAGACTAAATACCCCCTACCAAGGATACATGATTTGTTCAATCAAGTAGGAGGGGCCAAGATCTTTTCAAAATTGGATTTACAATCCAGTTATCATCAAGTTCGGATAAAAGATGTGGACATAAACAAAACAGCTTTTCAGACAAGATATGGACACTATGAGTTTGTAGTCATACCTTTCGGACTCATTAACACCCCATCCATGTTTATGTGCCTAATGAATAATATTTTCAGTGAGTACTTGGACAAGTTCGTGGTAGTATTTATCGACGATATCTTGGTCTATTCAACGATGGAGGAAAAACATGAGGAACACTTAAGAATAGTTCTGGAAACGTTAAGGAAGAACAAACTATATGCCAAATTCGACAAGTGTGACTTCTATCAAAAAGAAATACAATATCTTGGACATGCAATTTTAGTAGAGGGCATTGTCGTAGACTCGGAAAAGACAAAAGCCATTATGGAATGGTCGGTACCTAAAGATGTAGTGGATATAGGGTCATTCATGGGAATCATTGGATATTACCATAGGTTTATAGAAGGGTTTTCCAAGATAGCCTACCCTATCACATCATTACAAAAGAAAGGAACCAGGTTTAACTGGTCAGAGAAGTGTGAAGACAACTTCAACAAACTAAAAGAATTATTGACAATGACACCCATATTGAAAGTAGCAGACCCAGATAAAGACTTCACCGTATGTGTTGATGCAAGTAAATAAGGGCTAGGTGGTGTCATAGCTCAGGAAGACATGTTATTTTTTATGAGTCCCGAAAATTAAAAGAACACGAGCGAAATTATGTCACTCATGACTTAGAATTGGCAGCAGTAATACACGCCTTAAAGATGTGGAGACACTACATAATAGGAAGAAAATTCCTATTATTAACGAACAATAGTGGGGTGAAATATATGTTTAACCAACCAGATATTAACACAAGGCAAGCAAGGTGGTTAGCCTTCTTGAGCGAATTTGACTTCGAGGTCAGACATATCAAGGGCAAGGAAAATAAAGTAGCAGATGCTTTAAGCAGAAGAGTCCATGGGTTATTTGAGATGAATATCAGCAGGGAAAAAAGTGATCTGGAACAAAGAATAAGGACGACAGGTATTAATGATGAAAACTATACTAAAATAATGGTATAATTACCGAACAGTACCGTGAACTCAGATCTAAGTATCGACAAGAAGGGACTACTATGATTGAAAAATAGAGTTTACATACCAGATTCAGCAGAGTTAAAATTAACAGTCTTGGATGAAGTGCATAAGAAACCATATTCTGGCCACCCAGGTTACCAGAAAATGATAACAACACTTAGGAAACTATTTTATTGGCCTAATATGAAGGGCGAAACAACAGAATACTTGGCTAGGTGCCAAGATTGTTAGCAGGTTAAGGCCAAGCACCAGCATCCAGCTGGCCTATTACAACCATTACCAATACCAGAATGGAAATGGGAGACTATATCGCTCAACTTTATAACAGGTTTGCCTAAAACTCAGAAACATAATGACTCTATCATGGTTGTAATCGATAAACTCAGTAAGTCTACACACTTTATTTCTATAAATTCTACTTTTAAAGCTATAAACATTGCTAAAATATTCATGAAATAAATTTTTAGACTGCATGGTATTCCTTAAATTGTGATTTCAGATAGAGTGATGCAGGAGCATCGCGATTACCAAAGCAAGCGTGGAGCCAGCGCATGTGTTTTAAACACATGACACATAATCTTGAGAACTCTTTTTGAATTTTCATTAAAGATGAAGCGTTGTATCCTTCAATGAAACATTTATGAAGGAGCGTCTGTTGTATTGTATCAGACCTCGAGCCTTACTCTCTTGTCTGAAGTAGATAGGAGGCATTTAATAGATGTAATGCAGGTAGATAGGATTTTTATTTCTAGATTAGACAGTTTAGAGTTCGAGAGGGAAAATGGATATAGACACCCTCCTTTGTATCATTGTAACATAATTCAACAACATTCAGAAGAGAGGAGCGAGCATAGAACTTTGTGAAGAACACCCATGTATAGATTTGAGTTAATAGAATGAAATTTTGATTCAAACTCATGGCTAGTGTTGTTTCTCTGTGTGTATTGTTCATGTGCTTATGAATGTTTGTTTCTAATTATGCATTTGTTTTGTATATGTTGTGCATAAGATTTCAGGTTTGAAACTGAAGTCTGAGAAGGAAGAGAATGAGTTTCAATTGTTTCTCTATCTGAGCCAGGAGATTCTTGCATAGAGTGCAGTTGAATTCATCCGCAAGGAGTGCATTGATGAGAGCTCGATAGTTTAACACTTATTCTCATTCCCACAGAAGTTGCAAGAATTGTTGAATCCGTGCAAAAAGTGTGCAGGTAGAATTAGAGATCTCAGTTGTTAGTCTGAGCAACGGAGTTAGACGACTGCTGCTGCAGAGAGGGCGCATAGTCTGAAAGATTCAACACTTGGAAAGCATTGAAGGCTGAGTGCAAGCAGGGTGTGTAAGCTCAAGAAGGACAGTTCCTTCATGGTATTGTTGAAAAAGAGCCCAAGGGGTTTTGTGTCGAGGAAGGTCTTAGAAGGAAGTACAAGCTCAGGAGTTGGAGGCAAGTGCTGAGGAGGACAGTTAGTTTTCTGAAGAAATCCTCGAGGAGGAGGAGTCGACAGCCAGGGTTCACAGGAAAGATTAGCGAAGTCCCGACAACCATCATATCTAGGGAAGTTGCGCAGGATTTAAGCTTTAGTGTGTAGGGAAGGAGTCGGAGCTCATCGGAACTCGACTCATCGGAGAATCAGAGTCTCCAGAGTCATAGAATTCTCATAGGACTCGCGACTTTCCGAAGGGACCATAGCCGTAGATCCCGGACTGGGGACGTGTCAGAAATCCGGAGAGTCGGGGTTTCGGTATTCGAGATTTTCCCATGCAAAGGAAAGACTACAATTGAAATCGCGATCACGCGATAACCGACAGCGTGACAAGGAGGGGTGACGTGGAGGAGAGCGCCTGCATGTGCATCTCGGTTCGACACTTCGGAGATTTTGGTGTCGAGAAAATCACGGAGGAGTCGCGAAACTTCGAACTGCGAGGGGTCCCACAGCTATAGCATTTGGAGTCGACAGGTGTCAACCCATATCGGATATCGGGATTTGAAAGGGTCTGCGACATCACGCAGCAGGGAACGCGAATTCTCGATCATCGTTTGGGCATGGGCCATAGGTGTCAGAGCTAAGGACAGGTGGCATTGGAAGTCGGAGATCGGAGATCCCAAAGGCGCGAGTTCTTCGCATTGCAAACTCGCGAACTCCGAATTTCCTATAGGAAAAAAGACCCTAATATCGTGGATAACAGTCACCTGCAAAAGGAGTTAGATAAAGAGGTCCGAGGAGCTAAGCTAAGCACCATATCTGGAATCAGGATTCCACGAAGTGAGGGATTTGTGACCTCGTGTGTACCGATTTCCCGACGGGTAAATTCCCGATTAGGGGTAAGAAAGTCATGGATAAGTGATCATCAGGATTCGGGGATTGATGAGGCCTGACCCCGTGAGCTCAAGACTCGCGATATCGCAAGGTTCGATTTACCGATTGAAGAAGGGAGATCACAAAGAAAGTCTGTGGGTATTGAGAACTCCCGATAGGGGGTTGAAGAGTAAATTCAACTCTTCGGGCCTAGCTAAAGGAAGGTCTTGGCGAGAGAAGACGTGCAAGGGTGCGTGTGCACCAAGTGGTATCAGAGCGGGGACTTTTTTGTTTTTTGCGACAGAGAGAAGAGAGGGAATTTCACCATGCCGCCCAGAAGAGAAAGGAAATCGCCTGATCCCAAGGACAGAGATGTGTGAAGAAGAGGTAGGCCGGCAGGGAATCCTGAGATGGAGAGGCAGATACGAGATCTCAGGGAGAGATTGGAAGATATGGAAGCAGCACAGAGACAGACAGCAGATGTTGGAGATATAAGTGACTCCGAAGGTGAAGCTGAAGCTGAACAGCAAGGAGAAGTTGCAGCTGAAGATGCAGCCAATGAGCGGTTAATTAAGGTTATCGCTCGGATGGGTTCAAAGACAAAAATGGACATTCCAACTTATGAAGGAAGTCTGGATGCAGAAGAGCTATTGGATTAGATTAGAGCTCTTGATACCTACTTTGATTATGAGGATATCGAAGAGGATAAAAAGGTAAAGCATGCTATCAAGAAACTAAAGGGACATGCAGCGTTATGGTGGGATGAGCTTCAGGCAGATAGACGTTCCAAAGGGAAGCAAAAGATCAAAAGCTGGGATCGAATGATTGTGAAGATGAAGGCAAAATTCATCCCACGGGACTATCAGATCACACTGTTCAGGAGGATGTAGAAACTGAGACAGAAGTTGATGACGGTGAAGGAGTATACCGAAGAATTTTACAAGCTCAATATCAGAGTAGGTCATCGGGAGAGCGATGATGAAAAAGTTGCCAGGTACATGAATGGCTTAAGATACGATATCCAGGATGGGATGAGTATGAAAACCATCAGAACGATTGAGGATGCGTATCATATGGCATTGAAGGCAGAAGAGAAGCTAAGTCGGAAGCTAGCACAGCGAGGCAGAGGCAAGAGCCAGCCGAGAGGAAAATCAGTTGCCCAAGATAAGTTCCAGAAATCTAAGGATGACTAGAAGAAGCCTCAGACCAGAATTGAAAGAGGTGGAAGTTCTCAGCGAGGCCAGCACGCTGAAAAGCGAATGCAGCAGGAAGAACAGAGCGGAGGATACGCCGATGTTAATACTTTTCCTCATACCAGAGGTAGAGGAAGAGGCAGAGGAGGAATCATCACATGCTACACATGTGGAAAGAATGGACGTAAGGCAGTTGATTGTCCAGACAGGAAGAAAGATGGAGGAGAATCTCATATCGTTGAGACACAAAGGCGAGTTGCTGAAACAGAAGACACAGAAGACGGAAGGTCATTAATGATGCGTAAATTTCTTATTACACCTGAGAAGGAGGTGGAGGACACAACTCAGAGAAGCAGACTATTTAGAACCGCATGCAAGACCAAAGACAAGAAATGCAAAGTCATTGTGGACAGCGGAAGCATCGATAATCTCGTTTCAACCGAGATGGTGGAGAAATTAGAGCTGGAAACGACTAATCACCCGAGTGCATACAAAGTCTCATGGCTACAGAAGGGACATCAGGTGAGTGTCACTAAACAGTGTTTAGTGGACATTAAAATCAGAGGATATAATGATAAAATTCTCTGTGATGTTATTCCTATGGATATATGTCATTTATTTCTAGGAAGACCATGGCAATATGATAGAAACGTAATTCATGATGGGAAAATGAATACATACACTTTATATAAGAATGGGAGAACACATATGTTACTTCTAATAAAAGATAAGGAGGTGAAATCGGAATTGAACAATAGGATACTTCTCATGAGTGGGAAGGAACTTCTGGCAGAAGTAAAGAAGAAGGAGGATCCACAATTCTTTGTGGTCAGAAAACCCAGAATCATTTTGACCAGCACAAGAGTGGACGATTTTCCGGAGGAAATTCAGGAACTGTTGGAAGAGTTCACTGATATAGTGGTGGACGAATTACCTCATTCGTTTCGGCCAATGAGGAGCATAATTCACCACATAGACCTTGTACTGGGAGCAATTTTACCAAATAATTCCGCGTATAGGTTGACGCCTCAGGAGAACGAAGAGGTTAAGAAACAGGTCCAGGAGTTATTGGACAAGGGACTGGTCAGGGAAGGTTTGAGTCTGTGTTCCGTTCCAAGGGTACTCAGCCCAAAGAAAGATGGAGGCTGGAGAATGTGTACAGATTCCAGAGCCATTAACAAGATCACCATCAGGTATAGGTTTACATTGCCAAAAATGGATGACTTGATGGACCGTTTAAGTGGAGCCAAATTTTTTTCAAAGGTCGATTTGAAAAGCAGATACCATCAAATTCGCATGAGGGAAGGAGATGAGTGGAAGACATCCTTCAAGACCAATGAAGGGTTATACGAATGGCTAGTCATGCCGTTTGGTTTGACGAATGCGCCAAGTACATTCATGAGACTAATGAATGAAGTGTTGAAGGAATTCATAGGTAAGTTTTTCATTGTTTATTTAGATGACATATTGATTTTCAACAAATCAAAAGAAGAGCATCTGAAGAATTTAGCTGCAGTAATGAGAAAGCTACAACAAGAGAAGTTGTTGATCAATGTGAGGAAATCTTCATTCATGAAGACATAACTCATTTTCTTGGGGTTTGTCATATCGGCAAATGAATTGAAGATGGATCCAAGTAAAGTGGCTGCAATCAAGAATTGGCCATCAACAAGAAATATTTTCGAGGTGAGGAGTTTCCATGGTTTGGCTAGTTTCTACCAAAATTTCATTAGGAATTTCAGTGGGATTAGCCCAGTAATGATGGAAACAGTCAAGAAGAGACATAAATATTTTCATTGGACTGAGGAGGCTGAGAAAAGCTTCAATCTGTTGAAGCGAAAAATCACCGAACAACCGGTGTTGGTGTTGCCAGATTTTCAGAAAGTTTTTCAGGTAAAGTGTGATGCAAGTGGCTTTGCCATAGGAGCGGTCTTGAGCCAGGAGGACAAACCGATTGCTTATTTCAGCGAGAAGTTGGATGAGGCAAAGGTGAAATACTCCACATATGATAAGGAAGTTTATGCCATTATACAGGCGTTAAAGAAGTGGAGCCATTACTTGATTCCAAAGGAATTTGTATTGTATAGTGATAATCATGCTTTACAGTTTGTAACTCAGCAGGAGAAGCTTAACCAAAAACATGGAAAATTGGTAGAGTATATGCAGAATTTTACATTTGTAATTAAACACATTTCAGGGACTGCTAAAAAAGTGGCTGATGCTTTGAGCAAGAAGTGTTTGTTGCTGCAGGAATTCCGAGTCAAGACATTGGGTTTTGAAAACCTGGAAGACATGTATGCAGGTGATGCAGATTTTGCAGAGGCATACGAGGCAGCTGAGAATCCAGTTCTCAGAGACAGAAGCCCATGGATGGATTACATGATTTAGAATGGACTGTTGTTCAGAGGAAACCAGTTATGCATTCCAAATTTCTCCATGAGGGAGAACCTGCTAAAGGAGAAGCACAGTGGCGGATTAGCGAGGCATTTTGGCCACGATAAGACATTCGCAAAGTTGAGCGAAGCATAATTCTGGCCGAAGATGCGAACAGATGTCAAGAAGTTTGTTGACAGGTGCAGAGTTTGCCAACATTCTAAGGGTAGAAAGCAGAACGCAGGTCTTTACCAACCATTACCCATACCAGAAAGGCCATGGGAGGCGATCAACATGGATTTCATATTAGGACTGTCGAGGACGCAAAGAGGACATGATTCAATCTTTGTGGTGGTTGACAGGTTTTCAAAGATGGCACATTTTATTTCGTGTCATAAGATTGGCGATGCGACTCACATCGCAAATTTATTTTTCAAGGAGGTTGTTAGACTTCATGGCTTACCCAGAAGCATTGTATCGGACAGGGATACAAAGTTCATTGGACATTTCTGGAGGACACTCTGGAAGAAGATGGGAACTAACTTAATGTTTAGTTCAGCCTATCATCCTCAGATGGATGGGCAAATGGAGGTTGTAAATAGAAGTCTGGGAGACTTACTCAGAAGCCTAGTGACAGACCACCACAACAGCTGGGAAAAAGTGTTTCCACAGACAGAATTCGGCTACAATGATTCGGTGAATCGAAGTACAGGGAAAAGTCCATTTGAGATTGTATATGGAAGACAACCAAGAGGAGTATATGAGTTGAGGGATTCAGAGTAGATAACGACAAAGAGTGCGAGCGCTGAAGAATTCACAGAGGCGATGGAAGAACTTCACAGCAGAGTGAAGCAGGGATTGCTGGAGATGAACCAGGAATATAAACGCAGATCAGATCAACATCGAAGACAACTTTAATTTGAGGTTGGGGATCTAGTTCTGGCACATCTAAGGAAGGAAAGGTTCCCAAGGGGAACATACAACAAGCTCAAAATGAAGAAAATTGGGCCATGCAGAGTCCTGAAGAAGTTGGGAGAAAATGCTTATGAGATTGAATTGCCAGGAGAGATCGGAATATCTCCGACATTCAATGTCTCAGACTTAGATCCCTATAAGGTTGAGGAAGCAGGAGCTAGGAGTGATGAGCAGCCATAAATTCAGTGGCATAAGCAGATGCCGATTGCAGAAAGGCCACAGATGGAGCGGATACTTGACAAAAGAGTGAGCAAGAAGACCAGAAGGAAGCAGTATTTTGAGTATCTAGTCAAATGGAAGAATCATCTAGTGGAGGATGCCAGTTGGGAGACTGAAGTGGTGATTCAGAGGCATGGATAGACCGTGCAGGAGCTCATGGACAGGAGCCCATGAAATCTTTCAAGCAGGGGAGTATGATGCAGGAGCATCATGACTACCAAAGCAAGCGTGGAGCCAACACATGTGTTTTAAACACATGACACATAAGATTGAGAAATCTTTTTGAATTTTCATTAAATATTAAGCGCCTTATCCTTCAATGAAGCATTTATGAAGGAGCGCCTATTGTATTGTATCAGACCTCGAGCCTTACGCTGTTGTCTGAAGTAGATAGGAGGCATTTAATAGATGTAATGCAGGTAGATAGGATTTTTATTTCCAGATTAGACACTTTAGAGTTCGAGAGGGAAAACGGATATAGACACCCTCCTTTGTATCATTGTAACATAATTCAGCAACATTCAGAAGAGAGGAGTGAGCAGAGAACTTTGTGAAGAACACCCATGTACAGATTTGAGTTAATAGAATGAAATTCTGATTCAAACTCATGGCTGATGTTGTTTCTCTGTGTGTATTGTTCATGTGCTTATGAATGTTTGTTTCTAATTATTCATTTGTTTTGTATATGCTGTGCATAAGATTTCAGGTTTGAAACTGAAGTCTGAGAAGGAAGAGAATGAGTTTCAATTGTTTCTCTATCTGAGCTAGGAGATTCCTGCATAGAGTGCAGTTGAATTCATCCGCAAGGAGTGCGTTGATGAGAGCTCGATAGTTTAACACTTATTCTCATTCCCACAGAAGTTTCAGGGGTTATTGAAGCTGTGCAAAAAGTGTGTAGGCATAATTAGGGATCTCAGTTATTAGTCTGAGCAATGGAGTTAGACGACTGCTACTGCAGAGAGGGCGCAGAGTCTGAAAGATTCAACACTTGGAAAGTGTTGAAGGCTGAGTGCAAGCAAGGCGCGTAAGCTCAGGAGGGACAGTTCCTTCATGGTATTGCTGAAAAAGAGCCCAAGGGGTTTGGGTAGAAGGAAGTACAAGCTTAGGAGTTGGAGGCAAGTGCTGAGGAGGACAGTTAGTTTTCTGAAGAAATCCTCGAGGAGGAGTCGACAGCCAGGGTTCGCAGGAAAGATTAGCGAAGTCCTGACAACCATCAGATATGGGGAAGTTGCGCAGGTTTTAAGCTTTAGTGTGCAGGGAAGGAGTCAGATCGCATCGAAACTCAACTCATCGAAGAATCGGAGTCTCTAGAGTCATAGAATTCTCATAGGAAGAAATCGTGACTCACGACTTTCCGAAGGGACCATAGCCATAGATCCCAGACTGGGTACGTGTCAGAAATCCGGAGAGTCGGGGTTTCGGTATTCAGGATTTTCCCATGCAAAGGAAAGACTACAATTGAAATCGCGATCACGCGATAACCGACAGCGTGACAAGGAGGGGTGACGTGGAGGAGAGCGTCCGCATGTGCATCGGGGTTCGGCACTTCGGAGATTTTGGTGTCGAGAAAATCACAGAGGAGTCACGAAACTCCGAACTGCGAGGGGTCCCACAACTATAGCATTTGGAGTCGACAGGTGTCAACCCATATCGGAGATCGGGATTTGGAAGGGTCTGTGACATCGCTCAGTAGGAAACGTGAATTCCTAATCATCGTTTGGGCATGGGCCACAGGTGTCAGAGCTAAGGACAGGTGGCATCGGAAGTCAGGGATCGGAGATCCCAAAGGCGCGAGTTCTTCGCATTGCAAACTCGTGAACTCCGAAGTTTTGATAGGAAAAAAGACCCTAATCTTGTGGATAACGGTCACCCGCGAAAGGAGTTAGATAAAGAGGGCTGAGGAGCTAATCTAAGCGCCAGATCGGGAATTGGGATTCCACGAAGTGAGGGATTTGTGACCTCGTGTGTACCTATTTCCCGACGGGTAAATTCCCAAGCAGGGGTAAGCAAGCCGTGGATAAGTGATCATCGGGATTCGGGGATTGGTGAGACCTGATCCCGTGAGCTCAGGACTCGCGATATCACGAGGTCCGATTTCCCGATTGAAGAAGGGAGATCACAAAGAATGTATGTGGGTATTGAGAACTCCCGACAGGGGGTTGAAGAGTAAATTCAACTCTTCGGGCCTAGCTAAAGGAAGGTACTGGCGAGAGAAGATGTGCAAGGGCGCGTGTGCACCATAGAGATGTAAAATCCACATCCGCCTTTTGGAAGGAATTGTTTGCAGGGCTAAATACCAATTTGAATTTCAGTACAAGTTATCATCCACAAATGGATGGGAAAACCGAAAGGACAAACCAAATCATAGAGGATATTCTCCGCATGTACGTAAGAACAAAACCAAACAAGTGGGAGGACTATATACACTTGGTAGAATTTTCATATAACAATGGGTACCAAACTTCAGCAAAGTTGATCCCTTTCGAAGTACTGTATGGTAGAAAGTGTACGACTACAATTAGATGGGATAACCTGGCTGACAAACTCATGGTTGGACCAGAGATGATCCAAGAAATGGAGAACATGGTAAGAAAGGTACAATAGAACTTGAAGGAAGCACAGGACAGGTAGAAGAGCTATGCAGATGAGAAAAGAAGACACTTAATGTAATGCCCCATATTTTGACCTTGGGTAGTTATAACATTATTGTTTGCTAATCTTAATAATTCAAAGTTTAGCATTGTTGGAGTCAGTTAGACTTGGTTAGACATTGAGATGTGTACCTCTAGACCTATTTGGATGTTATATTATATATGCTCATGACAAAGATAGTTATTTGATTATTTGAACATGAAA